>CAUZXS010000455.1:5000-87655 GCA_963585895.1 Sepioteuthis lessoniana
GATAAGTTTGAAATAATCTTATAAGAAAAAAGAAATTGAATGGAAAAATTGGTAATTTTTGTGAGATAAGCAACTCATTTTGTTGATAAATTCAGAAGGCACTTGTAGCATAAGTTATAATTATTAGAAATGGACATTGCAACTAGAGTTCAAATCCTAAATGAGGCTGTTTGCATTTTACATAGTGCTAATGCCTTTAGGCAAGATACAAATCCAAATATTCTTCCTCCAGCTAATGGTACATAGTTGGGCAAAATTGGCTTTTTAACCTTGGTATGACAACTAGTCTCGGAGATGGATAACTGAATTCAAACCAGTTTTACACCTGGAGAGGAATAGATTCCGCCAAGTTATGTTTTCCAAGACATGCTACATAGTGCCATCCATTACCATACACAGATTACAGGCCCAGTAAGTTAGAGGTTGCCTGTTTACAAGGATCAGATTGATAACACTATTGTCTAAGAGAATAATTCTAAGTTTTCAACAAAACAATTGCATACCCTAAAACACACCCCAAAAATCAACTAAATCATTAAAAAATAAGTTTGAAAACTGATAGTTATTTATTTTCAGTATATTTTCTTTAACTTTTCTCGTGTGTGTGTGTTTTTTTAAGCAAAATATGCAAATTAGGTATCTCTGTTATTTGGGGGGGGATCCCTACTTTTGTTGCAGGCTTATTCAGAAACTTTGATGGGAAAATGTACTTGTTTTAGTGACGCAATTTTATATAAAACGCAATCCAGGACAAACAGGCAGACACAGTAAATAATGTTGAAACAACTTAAAATTCTGTTTAATGTTTGAATGTGTTTTCTTTTCCAATGAATGGAATTTCTATACCCAAAAAGAAAAAAAATTAAACATAGAATATTGAGTTGTTTCTGCACATGCAGTTAAAATTTGAGAACATTTGAATGAAAATTGCTCAACTTATTAGGTTACCAAATTATTTCAATTTTTCTGGAACACCCTGTATACATTTTTGTTTGTTTGTTTGTTTTTTTTCATTTGGAAAGGGGTGCTTTTTGTTTTCTTTTTCTATTTTTTGCTATTATTATTTTTACTTTTGTGCTGTTGAAGTTATTTTGATTATTTTAACTTCAATTTTGACTATTTAAATTTTTTTTCTTCAGGCTTTTGGAAATGCCAAAACAAATCGCAATGACAATTCAAGTAGGTTTGGAAAATTTATGGACATACAGTTTGACTACAAGGTAAAATCTTTGTTGTTTATGTAACCAATTTGAATTTTTTTGAAAATCCTTTGTTTGTATCTGGTTCTTACTTTTCTAAACTATTTTTATAGATTCATGCTGGGTAATTTTGATATATGATCACATCAAAATATTAAGTAGTTCCACTACCCAATACTTTACCCTGTTGGTAAGCCTTAGAATATGCTGACTGTATTCCTTACAGGAGGGTAAGACTCTCCCCTTAAAAAAAACAAAAAAACTGAGCTGGTTGGATGGTAAGACTAGAGTTGTGGAGTGTAGAGTACTCTTTCATTACCATTATTTCCAGGTCCATTCTTGACCAGAGTGGCCATATCTTTTAGGATTCTATGTTTTGGTCAATTAGATCTGTTTAAACATTATTCATATTTGATAGTTAAAAAAATCTTAAGAAACAACAAAAAATGCAAATATGAACATGACTCAAGCCTCTGGGCATAAAATAACTCTCAAAGGAAATTAGTTAATAAGTAATTGATACTTACCAAAAAGTGAGCAGACAGACAGATGCTTCTCTTGCCATTATCATTCTACAGAGTAACTCTACATAATGGGATTTTCTTCATTGAATGAAAGTTTTAGCCTTGATCCTTTTCTTTTCTAAAAAAATTGTATTAGGGTCATCAGGAGAGAATGTCCACTGTTTCGAGGCCTTCCTCTCAATGATTTTATTTGCAAACCAAGCCCACTCACTGAATATAAATGTATATATCACTGAGGTCCTATTAGTTATTTACTAAGCTTAGCTTAGATATTCACTTAGAAGTGTAACGATGAAATGTGATTTGAAAAATAATCGTGCATTATGAGAATATTGTGTGAATCTCATTATGCATTCGCAATCAAGTGTCGGTTTAATGGACTTCATTTTGAATTGTTCCACAGGATCTTTTTTTTTTTTTTTTGTTCCATATCCACATGGAACTATTTTCCATTATTTCTATGAGGGTGTTTTATACATTTGGCTGTATTATTCTCTTTGATTCCAAGTTGACTCAGAAACTGGTACTGGGTGCCTGCTATGAAACCTCTTGCTCCTAATTCCACAGCTTTCACAATCATGCCATACTGTTCCTTTTCTAGCTCTTTTTTAAGATCTTTGTATTTGCTGGTTTTATACTTGTGACTTTGATCCATCCAAACTTCATATGGCATTGATAATTCTGCCATGATGAGTTTAAGGTTCACCCTTGACAGAAGAACAATATCTGGTCCCAGACCTTGGCTAGATATTATTTTTTGGTAATTGTTATGCCATCCTAGTAGGTTGGCAGATACCTCCCAATCTCCACTTGATCCAAGGTTTTGACTGGGTACAACTTGATGCTTGATTGTTTGCTTAGAGCTGGTGTATATTCTACCTTTCTCTGAAACAAATTTATGGGTTGAAATAGTTTCTTCAGATTTCATGTCATCGTCATCATGTCGTGCTGGTAGCACAGATATCCCTGACCCTCTCTTGCCACTTTTCCCTATCGTTCATCGCCCTAGGCAGGTCTTCAGGACACCAATTCCTCCAATACTCGGTTGTGCCTCCAAGAGCTGTCTTACAGGAGCTGGAGACAGATTGACATGCCATTAAAATCAATGTATTTCTTGGATTTAATATTATCACAGATACTTAACCATTTGAAGTATTTGAATCTTCTATGTTGAAGTACCTGAGCTCACAAAAATCTCAGAAAAAGCTAATACATCCCAATTGCACTCCAGGAGGCAGATATCTTTGTTTATAGCAGTCTGACCATTCTATGAAAGGAAAGAATTTGATTGATCACTATATTAAGAACTTTATTTATCAATCTGATGTGATCCTTTCAGCTCAAAACATTATCCTGACAGTGTATATATAAAACATTGCTCAGCCAGAAATATTGGACTTATGGATTCAAAGAGTTAATTCAAAGTATTCCATTGGTTTGGTTTCTTGGGTTATCTAATGTCAAAGCCATCTTTGTAGAAGAACAATTGTGGTACTGTTTAAACCAAAGCTATGGAAATAAGGGGGTTCATATCTTTCTCGAGAGTATTAGTTCAAAAGTGAATGTAATAGCACAACTGGAGTTCAGACTCGTTTACTCAGTCCAACATTTTAGCCATTACACCTCAAAGACTCTTTAAAATATTACAGACTTGTTTCTTGGATTGACTTTTTATTCATGAAAAAAAAATTCTCTCTGAAAGCTTGGGCAATAATCTGAGTACATCAGTGTTGAGACATGGTTATGATCTTGGAAAATGAAGGCAGTGATCCAAGTTCAACCCTGAAAGGGGCTGTTTGCATTTCACTTTATGCTAATACTCTTGAGAACATATTTACCAACCCCTCCACTCGGGCAGGATGTGACACAAGGTCAATTTTTAAGCGAAGTTCAACAGGTTTGAATTCAGAGTTTTCCTTCTCCTAGACTAGTTGCTTCTCCAAGGCCAAAGAACCTAGTCTGCCCTACTATTTACCCATAGCTAGAGGGAGAATATTTGGATTCATACCTTTCCCAAGGGTATTAGTGCTATGTGAAATGCAATCAGTCAGGTCCAGGATTTGAACTTGTGTCACCGTGTCCATATCCTGCGACGATAACCATCACACTACGGCACCTCCAATACTCTTGAGAAAAGCATTAATTCATCTCTTCTCCTCACAACTCTGGGTTAATAGTAGGGCAGACTAGAGTCTTTAGCCTTGGCACAGTGAACAGTCTAGGAAAAGTAGAACTCGGAATTCAAACAGCTATACTCCATTTTAAAAAAATTGACTTTATGCAGTATCCTGTCTATGGTTGAAAGGTTAAGTAAATACATACATCAGTGTATTAATTTTCTGAAAATTGGTTTGAAATTTTGCTTGAAGATTTTAAATGTATACTCTTGTGTTCTTCCTACTTTTTGTACCATTATACTATTTTATAAATTGGTTTTTAACCCTTTCACTACCAAGTTTTGTTTTAAGTTTTGTATATGCAAAATTAGGCTTCATTTATGAGGTTTTAAGGGTTAAAATAAAATTCAGCTAGGACACTGGTATCCAAGTGGGAGTGAAAGGGTTGAATAAAATATTTTTATTGGCTGATAACCTTATTCAATTTTTAAAACTTTTTTTTATTTATATATATATGTACATACACACAGGGGGCCCCAGTTGGAGGTCACATCTTGAATTATCTTTTGGAAAAATCTCGTGTTGTCCAACATGCCCCTGGTGAACGCAACTTTCATATTTTCTATCAACTTTTGTGCAGTGGAAATGATGATCTGCTGCAGAAAGTGAACTTGACTGGTGATCCCAACCAATACCATTATCTACGCCAGGTAAACTTTCTCTTATGCAAATCGTTCTTACTATGTTCCTATCAGATCTACATAATGTCTCCTAGATTTTCCCAAAAATATCTTATCTAATTTAGTCATTTCATTGCTGTATTTTTAAATATAAATTTGAATTCCATCATTTTATACCTTTTAGTGCCTAAAATAATTATTCAACAGACATTATAAAAGTAGCAATAGTTTATAATTGGAGTTAAGGTTTGTTGAATTACAACAAAGCCAATTCCAGCACACATAAAAATCTCATAACTTTTCGATCCAAACATAAGTAATAATGTTGTATTGTTAAAATCAAAATTTAATAGAAATGATTAGGGGTGACTCTCTTACATATGAGGTGGGTTGAAAAAGCATTGAGACAAAAGCTGTATTTACCAAGTTAAAAATAAACAATAAATGAAACAATAGTTTTCTTCAAGATAGTCTCTTTGACATTCAACATGCTCATTTTCATAACTTTTCAAGACATTACAATGCTATTTCATACTGGCACTTAAGAATAAAATGATGTACATGTTTGTGGCAATTCAATTTTTTTTTTCTCTATCATAGAAAAATATACACAAAAATAAATTTGTTTGAATTATTAAAAAAAAATGCTAGCCCAGTAAGAGAGGCTTAGAATATACTGACTGTATCCCCTGCAGAGGAGTAAGATACCCTCAAAAGGGGTATCCTGAATACAACACTGAACTGCAACTGATGGTGAGGCTCTCCTTCTGAAGATATGGAGAATGTGGAATACTCCTTCATTGCCATTACTCTCAGGTCTACTCTCACCTGGACTTGTTAGGATCCCATATATGTATTATATAGATGTATTTAAGAATTGTTTGATAGGATGTGAGAAAAAACTCTTTAGAGACAATTATACAAAATATGTATATATAAATGTCCAATGAACACAATTCTCTAAGCATAAAGTAAAACAAGTTGATGTGCTGTTAAAACCAAGCTGCTACTTAGATTATATTCTAAAAGAAAATTACTTAAAAATTCAAACTTGTTTGATTTTTAAATTCCTGTGAAATTTTTAGGATATCTTGTATAACATATGAGCTCTCCATTGTAACATAATTAACCTTGTTTCTAAATTTGATCTACAGAATAATTACTGATATTAATTTCTTGTAAATATGATAATGTATATTTGCTTATATTATAAAAAATTGTTCAGCCTTACCTATCAATTTGAATGTCTATATTTCTTCCTTTTTTTTTTTATTTCAGGGCAAAAGTATCAGTGTTGCATCAATTAATGACAAAAGAAATTATGAAGAAGTAAGCCAAGCTCTGAAGATATGTGATTTCTCCAGTGCTGAGCAAGAGGTAAATAAAATTTAAAAAAAAAAAAAAATAAAAAAAATTTGACAACTGTAGTTGAGGGTGACCTGAAGGCTCCCTTTTTATTAGCTACTACACCAAGGTTTTGGGGAGGAGGCTAATCCTTTCCCCAGATTGCACTACTTTACTCTTGATCAATACCTTATAATGCTGTGTTAAGCAACAAACATAGAATACCATTTTTTTTGTCTTTGGTATGACTCTATCTCGGATTGAACCCGTCTCCCAGGCCATTGTCGAGCACTTTACCCACTAGGCCAATGGAGCAGTGATGCTAATACTGTCCCTGAAACTCGGTGTACTGGGCTTTATTTAATATTGTGATTAGCAATAATAATAAACACCACCAGTTAAAACTGGTGTGAAAAAGTCACATAATGATTATAATTGTGTGCGTGTATGTATATATATATATATATATATATATATATATAACACACACACTTTATGTCTACCTATTCTATCTTTAATCTGTTCAAGTTACTAAATGAGTTTGGGACTGAATGAATTTCAGAAGGTGCAGTATATTTTACAAGCACTTATATATGTGCGAAAATACATGCACGCATGTCTTTTTTTTAATCATATATTTTTTTCTTGTCTGTTCTTTTTAACCCAACATGCTTGTATACAGATTAAGTTTTGTGTGGATTCTTTGTATTCAAGACTAATTTTACTAAATTTAATGTTTGATAATATTTTGGTCATGATTTCAGTTGCTTTTTTATTGTATCATACTATATTAGTAAGCTTTAAGAAACTTGTTTTTATACAGCTGCCATGGAGCTTTTTCCATTTGATATTAAAATCTAACCATGTAGCTATTCCTGATCTCTTTTCAAACCGCTTGATAAATTAACATTTTTATTTATATCCACTCTTAATATTAGGGATATTCTGAATGATTTAAATGAAGTATTCTCTTTAAAATACTCAAATAAAAAATTGATTAGGCTTTGTTTTATAAAAATTCAAACAATACAGTTTATAAGATGTAAGGGAAGTAACTCCATTTTCTCTGTAGCAGGAGAAGGTAACTCATGATTCGTATTTCTTACTGTAGCAATACACTGTAAAACAAGGACATTTTTAAAATCTTTTAGTACCGCATGGATATTTAAAATTCTTAGTTCATAGTTTTCAGTGACTAATTTGTTACCTGTAATTATAAACCCCTCATAATTCTCATGATTTTTTGTGAAACAATGGAAAAGGGTAGTTTAGACTGTTAGAATAATTTTGTTTATATTTTTGATTTTGTGACCTGCTGTGACAGGTTGTTGATCTGATATTTCTGATTAAATAAAACGTAATTACTTCCAAGTTGTGGCTGTCTCGGTACTATTGTATGGATGCACTACCTGAACGCTTACAAAAAAACATGGAGAAAAAGCTAATGGTAACTACACAAGAATGCTACTTGATGTTTTGAACAAATCCTAAAATGAGCACCCCCACAAAACAGCAGTTGTATTGCCACTTATCTCCCATCTCACAAGCCATCCATCTAAGATGAACAAGACATACAGGCCATTCTTGGAGAAGTAACAACACTCATAAGTAACATTCTCTTATGGACTCCTACACATGGTCATGCCAGTGTTGGCCAACCAGCAAAAATTTATGAACATCAACTCAGTGTGGACACTGGATGCGGTCTAGAGGACCTACCAAGAGTTAGGGATAGATGGTTTGAGTGTCAGGGAGCTTATATAATTATAATGATGATATTTCTTAGATGAGTTATTCTTTTCAGATTGCAGACTGCTATACATTCATCTTAATTGCTATATTCACAGAATGCATTATGTTACAGTCAAAGCATTGTGAACAGCCAAGATAAGTATAGCAGTCTGCTATGTGTAGAGAATAATAATTCTACCTCGTTGATACCTCCCCCTCTTTCAAAAATACCCAACTAATCAAAATTTATTTTTCTTATTTCTGCTTCCAAGAAGATTTGACTCCACATTCCATAATTCTTGGAGTATGCCTTACTGTGATAGTGCCTTACTAATTAAGCTACAAAAAATCAACCAGTTAATTTAGTTCAAATTAATAATATAAGTATATTCTCTAATGTAATGAAAAAAGGGGTCGGAACTCCTTAACACCAACTATGCTGCTCGCACCAACTTTCAGAGTAACACGACTTTGCAACTCACACCAACTCCTCTTAACTCAATTTCTGCTCTCCACTCTCAGAATAATACCCCCTGCCTCGCCAATTTGGTCTTTTTTATAGCCTCTTCACCTCATATGCAAATTACCACTACTTGCAATATAAGGAGTCCACAAACTCACATTCCTCTTTTTTTCTTTTCCCGACGGTCAGACGCAGTGTGAGTAATCCATTCCATTACTTTTTAGACCACATCTAATCTATCAAGTATTACCATATTTTGTTTACTTACACTAGTTGTACTCTGTGTTATTGTGTCTGAATTTCTTCATGTAAACATGTAATGATTTGCTATGTTCTGAAGTTGTAAGTAGCATACATAGATCAGAAGTAAAGCAACAAAAATTAAAATGGAAGATGAGGTGTGATTTTTTTTTTTTTTTTTTTTTTTTTAACGGTATCAAGCCTGAAGCTTTAAATCTAAATAAAGATGTGTGAACTGCTGAACAACTTATATGATAAAGTGATGATGTCTAGATTACTGTCTAGATGTGTGCACAGCCTGTTAACCTTTTGAGTTCATTCCTTCATTCAGTTGAATAGGTTATTTTAGCATTATTTTTCTATTATGAGATGGGAGGTAAGTGGCTGTATAGCTGCTATTTTCTAGGGTCCTGCTTCCAGGATTTGTTCAATGCAGTATCTTTTTCTCTTAGCATTTCGTTAAAGTCCAAATCTCACAAGCCATTCAAGAAAAGAGAGTAAGACATGGACAAACAAAGGCTAATTTATAAGCAACATTAAGGGGAATCCCCTGGGTGTAATGAGAAGTCCCCATGGCATAGTGGCTAGATTGCATTTGTGCTCTTACATTCACTTTCAGATTTGGGAGAAAAATATTGAACTTCCTTATTTCATCAGCTATGAGTTAAATAGTATCACTGCTGTTCTTTTATAAGGATGGTTTTGGCATTAAATATCCCACAAAGGTTGATATGCCATTAAACAAAGAAACCAAACCTTATAAGATTCATTCTTTAATGGATTCCTTCACATTGATATACCAGTGTTGGCCTTACCAGCAAAAACTCATATTCATCAGCATTGTGCGGACACTGGGTGCCATCTAAAGGTCTTACCAAGAGAGATGGCTGATGGGGATAAATGGCAAGAAAAAGTAAAGAGAACTTGTACTGATAACATACCTTGATGATGATTTATTTTTCGTTTTATTTATTTAATTCATTTATCTATTTTATATATATATTTTTTTTTTCAGTCCTTGTTTGCCATTGTTGCTGCTGTTCTTCACTTGGGAAATATAACTCATGTTGAAGATCAAAGAATTGCAAAACTTTCCCACAATGGACATGAAACGTATGTGGCTGATGTAAGTAAACTTGATATTTTCAACTTTTTTTTTGTCATTGATGTTCTTAAAAAGGTGTTTAACAATATCTAATCTGTGTTGTCAAAGTTATGTGATGAAAAAATAATAAAATACTCGGATATCTTTATACATTAAAAAATATCCTGGCCGTTTCAAAAAAATTCTTTGATTTGTGATGTACAGGGTGTTTCCAAAAAATATATATATAATTTTGTAATCTAATAAGTTGACGAATTCTTTCAAATTATCTCAAATTTTAATTGCAGAAACAACTTAGAATTGTATATTTAATGTTTCTTTTCTTTTGAGATGATTTATGATATTCACTGGAAAAGAAAAGACATAGAAATTTCAGTAATTTCTACAAATGCTGTTAAAATTTGAGATGATTTGAATGAGAATTGGTCAATTTATTAAATTACAAAATTATATTAATTTTTCTCAAACACCCTGTATATATTCAGCCCCTGATAATTTATGGAATTAGCACACTTAAATTGAAAGTTAAAAAGACTTAAATACTTGTGCGTGTGTATGTGTGAAAAATTAATGGAAAAGCAGATAAACCAAAACACAAACAAGATTCAAATTAATATTTCATCTTTATTTCATTAAAGACTTCTTCAGAATTCTGAAGAAATAAATGTGAAAAATTAATTTCTTTCTCTCTTATATACACGCGCACACACACACACACAGTGCTGAAGCAAAATATGAAATAATTTTTAAAACTTTTTTTTAGTCCAATTTTTGAAAATGCAATGAATGTAAATTTTCATGATTAGCTCTATTATTCAAGGACTTTTTTGTTAAAATTCAGCCCAATAAGAGTGAGCAAGAAAAGCAACAAAGAATCTGATTTGCTTAAAACCCAAAAATTTCTGAAGTAATTGGAGTTTTTTATGGCCTCCATCAAGTGCAGATCTTAACCCTCTTGATTATGCTATATGGGGCATTTTAAAAAATAAAACAAATGTAACTTCCCATTGAAATATTGGTTGGCATAAAACTGCTTTTGAGGAGGAATGGAATAAAATGTCTGAGGAATTTATTTTAAAGGTATGAAGATATACTTATTGAAAAAAAAAACATAGGCCATAATGAGTAAATTTACTGTTTTGTGTCTATTTCCTTATTTTGTTATTTATTTATTTATTTTTTTATTTTTTTAATCAAAATTAATCTTGTTTTATGATCGTCATTTATTATTATACTAGAATATTCCTAATTTTGCTTCTGCACTGTGTGTATGTGTTATATAGGAATAAATGAGGCCTCAGCATCTTGAAACCTGATCACCAGTAGATGGAAGTGTCAGGCCTCCTGATGGTATAAATGGAGGTATGTGCTGTTAGAGAGTGTGGCATTAGTTGAAAAGACAAATAGTTGTGTGTGTGTATGTATATATATATATATATATATAAAATAAATGGAAGTTTACTCACCCCTTTTGTGGCAGCTTCATTACTGTTTCCTTTTTTTTTCTTTTTTAATACTGTCCTCAGATGTATATGAGTTTCATTTGAGGATTGTAATTATTTATTTTGATGCATGAAGCTGACAGTAATGAGTAAACATCCATTTATTTTAGCTTGATACGTATATACAGACCAGTTTTGAGTATTTTTGATTTTTGAAAAAAAAACATTTTAAATAATTTGTTCATTCAACTATATACAAGAGTTGGCTGAAAAGTTCATAGGATGACATATCTACTGTTAATAACTTTATCAATGGTATCCAAGCACTGCAATATCAATTGAAGAAGAATGTGAACCTCAAGGAAGACTATATTGAAAAATAGACTTCATCTGATCACATTCCATATGAGTATTTTGGTCAGCCTATGAACTTTTCTGCCAATATTCATATATCTGTGGAATACTTTTTATTTATTCTATACTGTTTTTATATTTGTGGGATAATATACTTTTCTATTTTTGAATTTTGTAGAAATATCTTGTTTATCTATGAAATTTAACTTTTTAAAAATCTGACCATAATATAACAATTGTCCAAACATATCATTTCTATTTGCTTTTACTTTCAGCTTTTGGGCTGCCCTAAAGAACAGTTGATCACAGCTTTAGAAAATCGAACAATTGATGTCAGACAAGAAAAGGTAAAAACAAAGCACCTTTCCTATCAAAATTTTTGATTCTTAACATTGCTTGAACTATCTAAACAAAACTTATAAGTCACATTTGTACACTACTATTGAACTATTACTAGCTGTAACATTTTGTGTTGGTTAAATGTGTGGTTTGTAGTAGGTTCTTGTCATAAGACCCAAAATTTATTTCTTGGGTTTATTTCAACAAAAAACATTACTCTAGAGTCAGCTTTCTAGTTCTCATCCATTCATGAAATTCTATCAATGTACATTATCATGGTGTTCTACCTGCTGAAAATTCTGACATGTCATTTACATTTGAACCAGACACCTACCTTGTCAACTTGGTTTGGAATATGATGACTGTAGAGGTGTAGGTCCTCCCCACAAAAAAGTAGTGTCCTAGATATGACACTAAAGTACATTTAGGGAGTGTGGAGTACTCTTTCATTACCATTACTTCCAGGTCCATTCTGGAGAGGTAATATTTGTTAGGGTCCTATCTATGGGTCAAATAGATATGTTTGGAAATTATTTGAACTCAATTGGACCATGAACTAAAAATCCTCTCTTAAGAAACAACTACACAAAAAATGTAAGCATGAAAGTCGAATGAACATGATTCCCTAATCTCTAGGCATAAAATAACCCTAGGTAGGTTGACATGCTATTAAAATCAGTCGGTCAAACAGCTCTATTTAATGATATGCATTAAAATGGCATGTTTGTTTTTATATTCTCAAAGGTTGTTGTCAGAGCTCAGTTTGTAGTGACATTGCAAGACTTCTGAAGATTATTTCAAGAACCAAAATGAAAAAATTGAACAACACACAAAAAAAAAAATTTAAAAGAAAACTCTTATCAATTAATAATTGAAATAGTTATTAATACTTTTCAAAAACCTGCACATTTTATAAAGGTACGGCACGCTCAAGAACTTTATGTATGTATGTATGTATGTATGTTTTAATTTTTATATCTAATCTATAATTCCGTTGGTATTTTTAAAAAAAATTATACAATTTGCAAATTCTACTAACTGATATCTGGGGAAAGAATTTTGTAGAAAAAAAGACGAGAAACACGTGCTACTTGAAAATAATCGTATGTAATATGATTATGTAAACCTCTCTTTATCTAATATGTGTGTGTGTGTGTGTGTGTGTGTGTGTGTGTGTGTGTGTGTGTTTAGATGTTTATCACCCATCTTACTTGCTCAAGGCGGTACTGCCACTCCTGGCACTACCGAGCAGCTTTTTTTTCGGTGGCAAAAGCTGCTCGGTAGCGCCAGGAGTGGCAGTACCGCCTTGAGCTACCAAAACTGTGTTATCTCCCTGGTTGGCGGCTGATGAGGCTAGGGTATCGCACGTGCTTTCACACGTTGTATGATGAAAAAAGAAAGTGTGTGTGTTTAGATGCTATCAATAAAAATAAGACCCAAATAGATCAAAGATAGAATGAAAGTTGATAAAATTATGGTCTCTGGATAAAAAAAAGACAATGATTTTTTGTAACAAAAGAAGTTTCCTTTATTCAATGTCATTCCAAGTAAAAAAATAGCCACTCTTAAAATAAAACAAAATAGAAAATCTTTGTCCTTTGAGAGAGTCCCTGTCCCATAGTGGTTAACATGCTGGATTGCAACATCATGGTGAGTTAGCACTATTATATTCACTTTTTGACTAAAAACCTTGAGAAAGTATGAACTGTTTTATATACTCCAGCTATATACTGGAGTATATAGCTGTATGAACTGTTTTATATACTACAACTGTTTTATATACTACAAGTATGAACTGTTTTATATACTACAACTACTGGTCTTCTACAAGGATGATGTTGGCATTAAATAACCCACAAAGAAACTAAACTAAACCTTTTTCTTTTGTACAAAAAAGGATATAAACATTTTAAAGTATTTTTCTTTTTATATTGGTGGAAAAAATGCCATTTTTTTTTTTTTTTTTTTTTTTTTTTTGTTCCCTTTCAAACTGCAATTTCTTATTCTTTTTATGTATCTATATATTTTTGGTAGTGACCTTTTTGAGAGCCATTTTTTTTTTTTTTCTCTTTACTCAGAAAAGAGAAAATTGTTTAACATAATGGTTATCAGCAATTCAAGTTCAAATCCTGGATGAGATTGTTTGAATTTCACTTTTACTCTTATACACTTTGAAAAAGTATTAATCTATTAAGGTTAAATAGAAGGGCTGACTAAGTTCTTTAGCCTTGCTAAGGCAACTGATTCAGGAAAAGAAAAACTCTGAATTCAAGCTAACTGTACTCTGTAAATATTGACCCTGTGTCACATTCTGCACTGGGTTTGGTGGGGGTAAATACATACAGAGATAGGTTAAAAAGAAAAATCACATTCTATTTCTTTTGGTTGATGAGAAAACTTAGTCCCACGTCAAACTGTTGGTCGGATTTTTTTTGTTTTTCTTCTTAGAAAAAAGATATAATAATCATCTGCCAACGCCGACCTTAAACAGTTACATCTCTTCACTGATTGGTTATAGACCCAGCCAATCAGCGAAGGACTTACGGTTTCTCTTCTAAATCTCAAACTGTTAAAGGGAAATAACTCTTTAAAAATCTCTTTTTTATTTCCCTTACAAATGGGAATCAGAGAAATCCAGTCTATACAGTATGACTTTACCAGCATCCACCCCTGTCGGAACAGAATGTAATACCGAAGGCATTATTATTCTTTTTTCGGGAATTCTCCTGCAAATGGTTAAGTGATGTCCAAAATAGCTTCAGTTCAAATTTATTTTCTGATGTCTGTGTATAACATGGATCAACTGGAATTAGTTTGAACATCCATTTTTTTTATCAAGTGACATTAGAAGACATTTATTTGCTAATCAAAACAAGATCATTTTTTCTTTCATTCCTGCTCTAAGACAAAACAGCAGCTCTTTAAGAAATGGCTTATTCTTTTGTTTTTGACTTTCAAATTTTCTGGCCATTACTTTTTGTTCTACTGATAAGCCATACCTTGAAACATAACCAAGAATCTAAATGATGATTGGATATGGATATTTTCAAATTTTAATTTTGTACTAAAACAGTTTGTATTTTTCTTTTCCCATAGATGAAAACACCTTTGAATGCAGAACAAGCTATTTATGTACGTGATGCCCTTGCTAAGGGAATCTATGACAGACTGTTTACCTGGATTGTAAAGAAAATTAATAGCTCACTTGCAACACCGGTAAGATTTCCAAGTACATTCCATTTAAGGGACATTTACAAAAAGTGATCTAATATACATCTAAAATTTCTGAGATGAGGAATTATTTTTTATGGGATACATTTCTTGAACTATTGTTCTCATCTTGAATATTAGAATTAGACAGGAATAATTGGCATCATATCGTATCAGATGGGAATAATTGGCATCATATATCAGTTAAGAATATTTGGCATCATATAACTGGGCAAAAAAATTCTTTTAAAACAATCTAAAAAAAATGTTAATATAAATGTACAATAAATGTAATTCCCTAACCTTTAAGCATAAAATAATCCTTTACAAGTTGACATCACCCTCATCTTTGTTTTATTCACAAGGTCACTGTACCTGCCAGATTTTATCAGGTGTCTTTTGTAGGTCACTTTTAAGGAATTTCTAACTGAACTCTTTATTCAATCTACCAGTCCCTAGGAGAATTTATTATAATTAAATACTCACAAATAAATTAAATTTTGGAGTTGATTTGATAAGAATATGTGAAACTATATAACTGTGCAAACATTATTATAATAATAACAATAATATTTTTAATAATGATAATGTTAGATAGGAATACTTGAAGCCCTTTAATAGTATGCAAATTACTTGAAACCATATAATTGTGTATAAATTATTTGTATTAGAAAGTCATACTTGAAAGCATACAACAATTTGTGAATTATTTTTATTAGATTGGAATATTTGTTACCATATTGCAGCTTGAAAACAAATGCCTAAATAGACAAAAATGTATTTTTAAAAGATTTCAATGGAACATTGAAAATAGTTGATATTAGAAATTAAATTTTGGCATTAAATAACCTGCTGAGTTGATATTCCAGTAAACAAATAGATCAAACCTATAAATAGATTTGATTATAATCAAATTTTGACATTTAAATAACCCATAAGTTGATGTGCCATTAAACAAATAAACCAAATCTTCCTCTTTCCCCTCTCTCTCCTCTTTCCCCTCTCTCTCCTCTTTCCCCGTTGACTGGGGCTGTAGAATACACCAACTGCTTCTCTGCAGAGGGGTAAGACCCCCCCCAAGTGTCCTGGATACAACACTAAACAATCTGATGGTGAGGTTCCAGTAATGCTGGAGCTTTAGGGAATGTAGAGTACCCCTTCATTACCATTGCTCCCAGGTCCACTCTGGCCCGGAATGGTAGCATCTGATAAGGGTCCTATCTATGGGTTAAATAGAACTGAATTTTAAAAAAAAATAGAACTGTTTTGACGTTTAACTGTGTATACAAAATCTATTCTAAACTGAATTGTTTGAATTAGAACTGTTTGACTAAACTGAATAGCTTGAAGTAGAAATGTTTTTGACAATTGAACTGTGTACTCATGCTAAACTGAATTGCTTCAAATTGAACTGATTATTTGTTTAAAAATGGATTTGGCATTAAATAACCTACAAAGGTTGATATGCCATAAAACCCAACCAACTCTCTTCTCCCTCTCCTTTTATAATCCAATAGTTACAATGAATTACATTTCTACATTAAATAACCCATATGGAGTTGATGTGCCATTAAATAATCAAGATTAAACCAAACTATCTTTTTCAATGCTTCATCAGCACCGTTTTGTTTCATTTTTCACTGTTCATTGCATGATGGAGGTCTTTACTACTTTGATATGATAACCAATTTTGTTTTAGCATCTTTAAATGTTTCTTTTTACTATCTTCATCTTTTCAGTCAAAAGAAAGATGTACATTGCTTGGCCTTCTTGACATTTATGGTTTTGAAATATTCGAGGGTAATGGGTGAGTAAATTTTATTTCATTTTCCCTATCCAAATTATTTATTTCCAATGAGAAAATGTTGATAAAATTTTCAGGTAGAAATACAAAAACAGTTTCAAAATTTTAATTTCTGGCTGGTTTCTTTGATAGCATATTAACTTTCATGGCTTATTTTATGCCAAAGCCATCTTTGTAGAAGAACATCAGTGATACTATTTAACCTATAGCCCAGGGGCATAAGGGGGTTCATGCCTTTCCCAAGGGTACTATTCTAAAAGTGAACATGATAGCATGGCTGGAGTTTGAACTCTCTTACTTTAAGGCTGCAGTCTAATATTTTAGCAATTTTATTCAAAAAGAACTATATCAGATTGTTGTTGTAACTAGACAACTGAGGAGAAATGAACAATATAAATGCTGGATAAAAATACCCAAAATATGTCTCTCTTCCAGTCTCGTTTTTATTAGGATTTTTCATTTTTTGCATAAGAACAACATCTTAAGTGTTACATGTCTTGGCAAACACCAAAAGCACTCCACATTGTCAGTTAGAGTGGTAGAAAATGCTAACTGCATCTCTGCAAAGGGGTAAGACCCCTACCCCCCACCAATAAGTGCCCTGGATAGGATACTAAACTATCTGATGATGAGGCTCCAGTCTCAGAGTTTGAGTAATGTAGAATACCTCTTTAATACCATTAATCTCAGGTTCGCTCTAACCCAGAGTGTTAGGACCAGTTTGTCTTTTCTATGGGTCAAATAAAACTGTTCAATCGTTTACTTGGTATTATTATTAATATTGAATTGAATTATTGATGTTACATAGCAATACTTGAAACCATTTGTGTGCTAATTAGGGTTAGTTATACTTGAAACTATTTAACTGTGTGCAAACAAATGATTGATACTAAATAGAATTAAGCGTTAAATAGCAATACTTGAAATCATTTAACTGTGTGTAAATAAATGATTAATATTACATAAAATTATTAGTATTAGATAATTAGATTAGTATTACCCTGTACAAACAAATGAGCTCTCACTTAAAGATAAAATTACCATACTATTTGCTTGCAAATCATATATATATAAAAACAGGATTTAGCATTAAATAACCCACAAGGGTTGATATGCCATAGAACCAAACCAGACATGAAGTAACCAGGAAAATATTAGGGAATAATCCAATGTTGGAAAAAAAATTATGGAATAATATTGCTGTTTGCATTCCTAAAACAAATCCCAGCTGAAGGTAAGATATGCAAATCAGTCTACAGTTAAGATAGTTATTGCAGATCTCAACAAGTGGTTGGGCATACCTAATTGAAAAGAAATATGGCCCCGACAAAAGAACTGTTGATTAAAACAATTGGAAAGATCCATAAATCTCATTCAAGAAGACAGTCTAATTGAAAATTTAAAAATAATTCATAAGAAGGCTCCATCCATCAAAAGATCTATTAACTGCTATTTGGAAACATTGGAACCACTTTGATGTAGAATGTTTCTTTGTTAATTTAATGCCTGAAAGAATTATGGTTTTCAATGAATTCTGTAATTTTTTTCTTCAGTATTGGGTTGTTCTAAAATATTTTCCATTGCACAATTTGGGAAAAAATACACCATTGATTTGAATAATTTAATCTACTATAAATCAGTCAATTTGACATATAAATCATCCTCAGGATTTTCAGCTCAAAATTCTGGATTAAATGTATACATACTGAAGAAAGTGACCCCCACCCCAAACATATAGTAGGTTACTGGTTGGCCCAAACTTTCCTGGTAGGCCTAAATGAAGATATGAATTCACAATCTATTGACTTATGAAATTGTCTGACTAGACACCTGAGTGCTGTGATATTCCACTCTGTGTTTATAGCATTAGTCGTTAAAAACTGTGTGCAATATAATGTTAGTATAAAATTTAATTTGTGTTAAAATTCTATTTTCTGTTAATTTCAGTGTTAATTCGTTAAATAAACTTAACACAAGTTAAAGTTGGAAATATTTGTGGCTGTCTTCTGGAGTTACACTAAGTGGTGTACATTGATTGTTAGGAGTACCATTCAACTGGCTCACCACTCTGTGGTAAAGGTTTGGATTTTAGCCTTGCTATATAAGTCGACCCCTAGTTTTGTAGTGACTTTTTCAAGCTTAAAAAGTCAACTTGTACACTGCAATTTACAGTCATTTAACGTATATTCTATGAAACCTGGATGTTCAGTTGTTAAATAAAACAGAACGTATTGTTCTCAAGTTAACTTTCAACGACATAGTAAAAAGCTTGAGTCACTTATTGATGTGTTGGCTGGCTGATGTTTATATAGTTATACTGAATTACATCTCGGTCAACTACTATCTAAATTGCGTGTGTGCTCTGTATCTTTTTCTATACATGTCAATCTGTTCTCTTTGCAGTCCAAATACCAACTAGCTTGTGACATCAAAATCCGGTCATTATATGCACATTTCATCACAATCCAAATCTATTCCCATGCTGAAAATATATCTCAAATCAGCTATTGTTACAGTTAAGTTCAAAGGGTGATTTCCTTTGCCAACAAAAACTCCATTCCATACCTGGGTTGCACTCACTAACCTTGAATAATATTTCTAATATTGTCAAACCATATCTGACTGTCAACTCTAGCCAGCTTCCACATCCAACAGCACCAGTTGACCTCTTGGTATAAACAGTTACAGCTGTCTTCTTAATTTGTTCTCTGGGAAAATTATAAAAATTTGATTTTTTGCATTAACCCTAATCTAGATAGCTGTAAAGAAAATTGTAACCATGATATTCTTAAAAACAAGTTAATCCTGCCTTACTAAACCAGTTAACTTTGTTACATACAGGCATTTTTTGATAATACTATTTCCTTTTTGCCACATTTCACTATCTTTTTTTTTAGCATGAGAACATTACAAAAACTGCATCATCTATCCTGACTTCCAGTGGTAGTACCAGTTAGGGTCCCATCTATGGAGCAAATAGATCTTTTTAAAATGATTTATATTCAGTAGGAATACTTGATGCCATATAACTGTAAATTACTTGTATTAAGAATAGTTACTTGTTTATAATTGGTTATTAAGGATTATTATTAATTACTTGAAACCATATAACTGTTTGCAAATAAATGACTATAATTAAGGATTTTTATTTGAAACAATATAATTAGTATTTGATAGGAATACTTAAATGCATAATAGCAATGATTTAAACTGATTTTTCTTTTTTTTTTCTTTTCCAGATTTGAGCAGTTTTGTATTAATTATTGTAATGAAAAATTACAGCAACTCTTCATTGAGTTAACATTGAAGTCAGAACAGGACGAGTATCAAAGGGAGGGGATTGAGGCAAGTAACTTTTTTTTTTGCCCCAGATTTGCTGTATTTATTTCATGAAAATCCAAAATTTGTTTCCACTTTTATAGTTTGTGTGATCTTCACTTACCTGATGCAAAAAAGTTGTACTGTTTCAAGAGTTGGTTGTGTAAGCAGCCATTTGCAAGATAATGTTTACGCATGTGCAAGTTTTTAGTCTGTAATATGGCTATCACTTTTGTATATTTATAAGTTAATGTGTGCATGAATGACAGATTGCAGTTTTTGATAAAAAAAAAATTAGCAGTTGTATATCTTTAAGTCAATATGTGATTTGGTTGAAGGTGAATCTGTTAGACTTATGTATATTATAGTAAGATCCATTTTTGTTTCAACTATTCATTCTTTAGTTTATAACTCTATAGCATTCCTCCTGTAGGGTGGGGCTTAGAATATGCTGTATCCTCTGAAGAGGAGTAAGGTGCACACACACACACACACACACACACACACACACACACACACACACAGAGGATATCCTAGATGTGATACTAAACAGCATCTATTGAGTTTAGTGGATATATGGAAAAATTAAAAAAAACACTTTGCTTATCCAATGAAGTTTTTGTGTTTTAAAAAATACAATTTCATTTCTAAGACATGTCAATTTGATTTTCCTTTAGTTTTCTCATTTCTTATATATAGGATTTCTTCCTTTTCTTATATTGCCAAAATATATTAACTGTATCCCCTGCAAAAGGGTAACAATCCCCTCTACTGCCAAAAAAAAAATGGGATATCCAGAGTCAGACACTAAACTGCATCTGATGGCAAGGCTGATCTGGAATGACAGTACCTATTATGGATCAAATAGATCTGTCTGAAAATTATGTATTTGATAAGAAAAAAAAATCTAAGAAACAACTACACAAAAAATGTAAATATGAACATGCTGTGAATACAATTCTTTAACCTGTAGGCATAAAATAACTAGAGGCAAGTTGACATGCTGTTAAAATCAATTAATCTTACCCATATCAACTGGTGTTGATCATAAGGACAATTTAAGAATTTGAAAAAAAACATCCATATTTTTGTAGGAGAAGGGGTATTTCTGATTTCATTTTATTTTTTGCTTATTTCATTAACTGTTGAGTTACTGTATTATCATTTAAAAAAAACATTTTCTTGGTTTGTTTGCTAAATAAATTTTTTTGTTTCTCTCTGTCAGTGGGAACCTGTCCAGTTTTTCAATAACAAAGTTATCTGTGATTTGGTTGAAGGTAAACCTATTGGACTTATAGCTATTATGGTAAGATCCATTATTGTTTCAATTCTTCATTCTTTAGTTTATGGCCACTTACTCAATAGCCTTTTCTCTGGTTGTGGCACTTAGAATATGCAGATATGTATCCCTCTGAAGAGAAGTAAGATACCCCCACATGCACAGAGACACAAAAAGGAGTGTCCTGACATAGATACCAAACTGCATCTGATGATGTGACGCCATTACTTCCAGGTCCACTCTGACCTGGAGTGGTAATACCTGTTAGGATCTCCTCCATATGTCAAATATGTTTAAAAATTATTTGTATTCAATAGGACCATGTACAAAAAAATTCTCGAAACAATTGCATGAATGTCAATATGAATGTATGATGAATTCAATTCCCTAACATCTAGGCATGCAATAACCCCAGATGGTTTGATATGCCATTAAAATCAATCTATAACATTCATTCTCTTCTATACTGACATTTCATTTGGATATAACTGAATATTTGTACTTCAAAGATGATTTTATTATTGTTTTATAGTAATTGGATATAGGAAATTTTACTGTTAAAAAATTTGTTTGAGGATGAACATTTTAGACAGCTTGAAACTAAGTAAACTATCTTATGCTGTCAAATAGGAATTAAAGAAGCCATCTTGAATTTGCAAAAATAGTTTACTTTCATCATTATTCTTGATGTCTCTTGAAGTTTCTCGTCTTGCCATAAACTTGTTTATGTTTTAAAGGATGAAGAATGTGTCCGGCCTGGAGAACCAACAGATCTGACATTTTTAGAAAAGTTATCTCAGACCCACTCCGCCCATGCTCATTTTATTTCTCATTTATCTGCTGACACTGCCACAAGAAAAACAATTGAAAGGGATGTAAGTAAACATTTTATTTATAAGAATTGTTCTTATTAGTTTTCTACTTTGACATCTCTGTAAATAGGGCTCAGAATATATCAATTGTATTCCTGCACATAGGTAAAAAATTATATATCAGGTTGTAAGGCTCCAGTTTTAGAGTTCTGAGGAATGTAGAACCACCCTTTGTTGCCACTACTCCTAGATTCATTCTGACCTGGAGTGGTGATATCTGTTAGGATCCCACCTATGGGTCAAATAGATCCATTTGAAAATTATTAGTATTAAATAGGAATACTTGATACCATATAACTGTGCAAACAAATGACTATTATTATTAATAAATTGGAATGGTAGCTTGAAACAATGTATATAAATTAGTCTTAGATAAGAATACTTGAAACCATATAACTCTTTGCAGATTATTTGTATTAGATGAATAATTATGATTATAATAGAATATTTACATATGCAGAATTAAATAACTCATGAGGGGTTGGGATGCCATTAAACAAATAAAACCAAACCTTTACTTGAAATCTATAGACACAGAAGTTATCCATTTTTCTCAAATGAAATACACAATATGATTTTATGATGCCATATTTTAACTTTTTTAAAATACTTGATAATATAAGCATAATTTAATTCACATCCCAGCAATGAGTTAAAAAGTATCACTGCTGTTCTTCTCCAAGAATGGCTTTGGCATTAAATAACCCACAAAGGTTGATATGCCTTTAAACAAAGAAACAAGTCCAATCACATGAGTAGATTATTCTCTTATTTACCTAATGTAAGTAAAAGTTGGCAACCTTAGTTGAGGGTGACCCAAAGGCTCCCTTTTCAATAACTACTACACCGAGGTGTAGGGGAGAGCATTATTCCATTCCCAGGATTGCTCCATTTTATCCTTGATCCTCACTTTATAGTGCTAAGCAAGGCAGCATCAAGTACCATTTGGGGGGTGGTCTTTGGTATGACTTGACCTGGGATTGAACCCCAGTCTCCTGGACCATTGGCAAACACTCTACTCATTCGGCCTATGGCCTGGTACTTGCATAATGTAAATAAGATCAATTATGAATAATTTATTGCTTGAATATGTTTGCATTTTTTAAAATTTCATAGATGGGTAGAGACTCGGTCTAACTTTCACTGGATTCAGAAACGATAATTTAAAAAAATAAACTGTTAACACTACTAGTATGTAAAACAATATAGATATGGTTCTGATCTGTCAGAAAAAGGGATTTAAAGTGGTTTTATAGGTGTTGTTAGGCCTTCTCTGATAGTATCCATGTTCTTATAGCTTAGATAATAAAGCAGCTAGCACAGAAAACCAGGCTTTCCCAAGGCAGAAGGTGTCATAAATTTGAATCCCACCTGACACTTAATCTTATTTCTAATGTGTGCTGTTCTTCACCGTCGTAAAAGTGACAACCTGAGTTGCAATAAAAAGAAAAAAAAAGACACCTGGAATTGGGAAGATGAAGAATACTAATCAAAATTAATAATGCAAACTCCAGACTGTGGTGGTGGGAAACAATGAAATCAACGAGGTGAAAGAGTAAGTCTTCTTTGGATGCGTGGTGAATGTGTGCCAAGACATGGATGCAGAAATCTAGTTAAGAATAAGATCAGGCTAGAAATCGTTATTTCATCAAAGACTTATTTAGAATTCTGAAGTAATCATTGATGAAATAAAGAAATATTAATTCAAATCCATTGTCTATGTTTTGGTTTATCCATTTTTTGCCATTTTTTTTTTTTTTTTTTTTTTTTTTTTTCACATCTTTTCCAATCAACTATTTCTCCAAAATCATGTATGTAAATATTTTTAAAATTTTTTATTATAGCAATTTCGTCTGATCCATTATGCTGGTGAAGTTACCTATAATGTACAAGGCTTTTTGGACAAAAACAATGACTTGTTATACAGGGACTTAAAAGAGGTAAGAATAAATCTTTATTTCTTGACGTTTTCATTTTTATTCTAATTTAAAGCATTTTCAGTGAATTCAATAAAGATATGTACTGAAGAAATGAATCTAAAAATTGAATAATTGTAACTAAAAAATGGATCAGAAATCAAATTTGAATTTATTTTTACTAATCTAATCAAGAAATGTATCTCTATGAAAAAAAGTATGTAATGGAGAAATATATCTAAAATCAAATTTGAATTTTTTTATTTTTTTTAATTAAGAAATGTATCAAGAATCAATAAAAAATATGTAATGAAGAAATGCATTTAAAATCAAATTTTAGTTTTAAAAAAATTTCAAGAAATATATCTATATCAATTGTATTTAGAAAAGTTTAACCAACAACTTCGTTTTTTAGTTTTTTATTGATAAGAGGCCAAACATCTAAATCTAGTTTTTTGGGTTTTGTGATGAGCAGTGGTATTAAAAATCCCCTTGTAAATGTATATCTTATAGGCTGGTAAATACAGTTCTCAAATCACAATGTTTTAGAATAGTTTGGTTTTCAATGGATTATCCCCCTTTGATTTACATTATTTTTTTTTTTTTTTTTAATAAAGGTGAACATCTCCAAAAAGATGTCAGTCATTTCATCTGTCTAAATTTATGAGTTATTATTTATGATATTTAGACTATTGTCTTCATCTTCATACTCATGTTTCAACTGCTGTACTCTCCAACCTTCTTCAGGTGTCTTTTGTTGGTAATCTTCAGGGAATTTTGAATTAAACCCATTATTCATTCCACTGGAATAAACTCTTCTCCTTCTTCCTTCCTTGGAATATCTCATATAGGATAAAAATTAAAGATCATCAAGTCTTGCCTTTTTTACAATTAGCTAAAGCTGTGTATCATTACAACTGTCGGTTTCATGTTTATTGATATTGTATTTTATTATAATTTTTTCTCAATTTATTTTGAGATCTAGTCACTTATCCCATTTGTTTATTTTCAGGTGATGGTTGCAGCTACAAACTCTATCATAGCCCAGTGCTTCAATAAAGAAGAACTCAACAGTAAGAAACGCCCAGAAACAGTACGTGTCATTAATAAACAATATACATTAGCTTTATAGAAAATTAAGATTTCACTTAGAAGTTATATACACTGGATGATATAGAAACAAGTTTATAAAACCCTTGTTTTAAATATCAATGTGTAAAATTTTGTGTTTCTTATGCGTGTGTGTGTGCACGCGCGTGTGTATATATACACACACACACACACACACACACACACACACTCTTATAATTATTAATAAAGCTGTAAGATCTCAAATTTTCATTGAAATTCCATGTGCATTTTTTCATAAATGATTAAATAATGGATTTGAAAGAATGCACTGTTAGGTCAACCACAACAATTTTTATTTTAATGTCAAACAATAAAACCAAAAAACATCAAACAAACATTTAAAATAGGACAAAATTATTGGCCCACTTGACTCAATCAATTGTGTAATCATTCTTGATCATCATGTTTGTCTTTTATGGTTCCTTACAAGATCACTAGACACACTGACAGGCATTTTGCTCTGTTCTTCCCTGGCAAAAATTTCTTCTAAATTTGAAGGATTTCTGTCTCTTTTTTCTTCAAACAAGTTTATAAATTTTCAATATAGAGTTTTGGTCAGGACTCTGTGAAGGGTACACTAATATCTTTATTTTACTGTTACTTTTGTAATAATTCATGCCAGGTGTTTCAAGTTATGTTAAGACATCAAGTGACACCATAAGTATAACTTTTGTGCAAATTTTAAAAATGTTATTTTTAAGAATACCTAAATATTTTGCTGGAATCTCAATATTTCTCCTGATCCAGAAGCAGTTAAATGCCTCCAAAGTATACTTCCACCAATGTACTTGATTGTAGAGGTATTTTTTTAGTTTGTGAGCTTCATTCAATTATCTCCATACATACTAGAATTTCGTGTGACCAAATAATTTACGTTTGGTTTCATTTGGCCATTGAACAGTTCCAATATTCACTCGCATGTCCAGATGGTTTCTAGTATAAGCTTATCTGCTTTTTAGGTGTTTAGCCTTAAGCAAGGTTGTTTTCCCTGGACAACAGACTTTGAAGACGTGTTTGATGAAGGCATCCAATGACTGTCTTTGTCAATACCATTCAGCTAAACTGTCATTACACCATTGACAATGTCCTTTGCTTTTAAGTGAGGTTTCTTTATAACGTCTCTAATAATTTTCTTTTCCATTCTCTCAGAAACTCACCATTTTTTTTACCAACCCTTAATTTATTCTCAACACAATTAATCTCATTGTACTTATTGATGATGCTCCGAATTATCAATCTAGAAACAGAACAATTGGAAAGTGCTGTTTATCCATCACATTGCTTGAATTTATCAACTGTTTTCATTTGGAGCTTAAGTTCAGAAACTTTTGGCTTGGTTGCAGAATGAATAAGTTATCATTGTATAGAGAAAAATTGATAACAAGGTAATCCAAGTGGGAGAGATTTATTTATCATTGTATGTAGCATTTACATATTGTCTTCTCAAACTTTCAAAATGTTATAAAATCTAGTCAATCCTATTTTATTATTTTCGAAGGGTGTACAGCAGCTCCTTGATGCTTTTTTTTTCTGGTTGAAAATTAAAACAAGTTTCAACTGATGTTTGACTGAATGCTAGTTTTATTCTTCTTCAATTGAAAACACCATGAAATACTGAAATATAAACGATTTAAACAATTAATTGTTAATATTCTTACAATAAGGGGTCTTATAAAGTCCAGAAATTTCACAGGAAAGTTTTGAAAATACATTTACCTGTGCACTGTAACTTGTATCAAAGAACTACTAAAGTCAAATTCTTAAACGAAATTCCCTCCAAATCTTACAACTGGTCCTAGCTTGGGCAGAAGTCTCTTTGCATTCTGAGATTTCTGACAGATATGGGGCCTTAAATAATTTTCCCCTTACACTGTCCACATTAATCTACCAGGAAGGAGGAAAGGATACATGTCTAATCTATGGCACTCTTAGGGCAACAGCTACTGGGTGCTTCTATTAAATGTTAAATCAAGAAAGAAAAATGACAATTTCCATAAAACAATATTATTTCATAATTTTCATAAGTGTGAGAGATACTTTTGGATTGCTCCAATTTTTAGAAAAAAACTATAACTCTAAATAGATCAAAACTTTGAAAAAATTCACAAATTATTCCAAACTAAATACTGAATAAACTATACATGACAAATTCAATAAGTACTTGCAAATATTTACATTTTCTTAGAAATAGATAAATAAGCCAACTGTAAATTTGTGTGCATGCACAAGTCATTTAATAAATCAGGGGAAATTTTTGGAAAAAAACAAAATAGATTTTTTTTTTCCAATAAATGTAAACTAACTTAGCATTGGTCTATAGCAAAAATTATTTTCATCTTACAAAAGTTTGTTTTGAGGCTATTCAAAATGTTACAAAATCAAACCAAGTGCTCCAGACTTGAACAGAGGTCTGTTATCAAAGTTTTGGTGGCTAAGAAGTGCAAACCATGTGAAATTTACTGAAGATTGTTATGTGGATGGAGAAGCATGTTTTAGTCAAAAAATGTTTACAAATTGGCTAAACATGGATTTGCTATTATGAACCTGATTGGAAACACCGACTCTCTGATAAAGAAAAAGTTCTGGACACAGTTGTCTGTAAAGAAGGTTATGCTCTCTTTTGGGACATGAAAGTACCTGTCATTTCCTTGAAATAATTGCAACTGTAAACAGTGCTTCCTATTGACAACTCCTTAGGCAAACTTCCCCTTATTTATTGAATGACCCTCATATATATCTCGTGTGTGTGTGTGTGTGTATATATATATATATATATATATATATATATATATATATATAATATGTGTGTGTGTGTGCTCCCCACCTCAGGAATTGAGCACTAACAAAGGAATTACTGGTTACCGCTCACATAATGCAAAGCTTTTTGAATCAATTGAGCACCCAGCAGCCGTTAAGAGTATATGTAAACAAAAGTGATACTTATGTGTTAAAATCCCTTCACTCACGCTGAGTTTACTCATGGCTCTGCGGTAAAATATCCAGTTGGCATAAAAGTCAGCCAGGTTTCAATCCCACCTTCAAGCATCTTGCTTGTCTAACCACATTGAAGAGTTGTGATACAACGAAACAGTCTGTCTGTGGATGACTCTGTGTGTGTGTGTAGTCTTATTTTTGTGTTGGCCAGAGACTTTTATAATATGTTGTTTTGTAAATTTTTACATGGGTTAAGTTTTGCAATATTTTGATAATGTGAGGTACAATTCGGCAACTCTGGATGCTTTTGCCAAGGTCATGAAGGGAATAAAGTACATTGGGTTCTGAGATGCCAAACTCTCTAAGTCAAACTTGCAGGATTTTCCTCTATGGAAGCTTGGCTTCAGAATCCATGCTTTTAGGCCTATATGACTTGGGATGATTATCAAAAGTTCTTTCAGCATCTGGTTACTGTACTGTGATCAGCTGCACCTTCCCCTTTTACCCAACAAATATTTTTAGTGACTTCTGCAGCATTAAACTCACAAATCATAAGTTCCTAAATTAGACAACATTAAACATTCACTAGTGCAGCAGCTTTCAAATCACACATGAAGTGAAACAATGAATAACATTAACACACAAACTACTATACTATTAATTACAGTGGGTACCTCCTGGTATTTTTTTAAGTGCTCCACATATGCACAAGTATGGTACATGGCTTTTTTATTGTGGGGACCCAGGCACAGGACTGTAGCTCACACATGCCAGGCAGTTCCAAAAATGCCTTGAGCCCAATCAGCATTCCCCTAAAAAGGTGTGACTCGGGCGCCAAGCAATAAATTTAGCTCAATGAGCGCTAGTCTTAGCATGCATAATATGAATGCTTGCTTCCTGGAATCCATGTCAGATGGCCCTCGACTGACTACCATCAAAGCCAAGACACACCTACCATGATCCGTGTACAGGAGAACATGGCCAGCTGAAGTGTGTCCCATCCTAGCCCAGTGGGTCAAGACTGAACAAAATGAACTGCTTTGGTCTTGTGATGTTCACACTACAAACTAGCACGTACCAAAGTGATGCAAAATTTTAGACTCACCCTAGTATTAAAGTTGATTGTAAATATTTTATAAATTGGATATTCCCGAAGAAGAAAATTGTAATGATTAAATAAAACAGTTCTGCAAATTTGATGAATTTTATTTCTTTAAATTGTGTTGTTTATGGAAAAACAACATAATTTAGTCTATTTTCTTGATAAGAAAAAGTAATATTAGTTCAATCATTAATATGCCCCAGTTTATAGCAGTTTGAATTGTTTTAAAACTAGATTATATATTTTATGTCACTATCTAGAGAGAATATATTTATGATGCTAACATGTATACATAATTCTAGGCGATAATAATCAACAGTAAGGAATTACAGTACAAGCATCTATCGTTAACTAAAGAAGATTATTTTTGCTTGTAAAAATAGTTAAGCAATGTTAAAATTAAATACATTCCAAGGAATTGAATGTTTGAAAATAACTGAAATTCATTCAATAGAAATAGATACTAAATTGAGCAACAATAAAGATTAATCTTTATTAAATACTGAAAAGTAACGTATTTTATCTATTTATAAGATTTAGATTGGCTCCAAATGAGCTCAAAAGTGGGTTAATTTCTCAATAATTTTTAATTGGTTAAAAAATTATTCTTAATCTATGGCGGGGGGGGGATTTAAATTATTAAGAGTTTTTACCCTTCAGGTTTTGCCAAGGAAATCAAATATTATCATCCACAACTTGAAGAAAAGCAAACATCCAGAATCAAAGAACTGATTACTCAAGAAATGGAAAATACAGATTCTTTTCTACACAAAAATTAACTCTTTAGAATGGAAATAAATTTCTTTTCCATAAGTATAATAGAAGCATAATTTTTTTTCCTTTTCTTTGTAGGCAGCTACACAGTTCAAAATTAGTTTAAACCAATTAATGGAAATTCTGATGTCAAAGGAACCATCTTATGTTCGCTGTATCAAGCCAAACAAATTCCAACGTGCCAGTAAGTACTTTTCAAAATAAATTTCTTTGCAAAGTTTACTTTTTATTTATCTCAACTTTTACTATAAAACAGTTCTTCTCACTTTCAAGTTTTCACAATTCTATAAACTAACTAGGGTACCCAGAATTGTTAAAAAACAAAAAACAAAAAAAAACAACAAATGGTTTTTATGAAACTTAGGTATTTTGCAAGATTCTATGGATATAGAAATCTGAACACAACATGAATCAGACACAATATAAAGAGCAAGAAAAGAAACATTCTGATTAATTTCTATGAATTTCTTTGTGCATAATATTTCTCATCCTCCCATTTATTGCAAATATCTATTTAACCTCACCCCTCCATCACAAGCAGGATTTGATACAAGGTCCAATTTTTAAGCAGAGTAAAGCTGTTTAGAAATCAGTGTACCTTCCCCTTGAATGGTTGCCTTACCAAAGCAAAATAACTCAGTCTACCCTACTATTTACTCATAGCTGGAGGAAGAATAGATGGATTCATGCCTTTTATTATGGTATAAGCACAAAGTAAAATTCAAACAGCCTCACCAGGATTTGAACTTTGCAAATATGTTGCCATTTTCACTCAAGACTCATAAACCTCTGGACTTAGTGTAAAACACAGATCAAACTTCATTTACAAATTTGAAAAAAGAACATTTTTTACTTATCAAAGCCTCTATTTCACTTTGACCAAAAATTACTTATTTTACTTTATGTATACATTTTGGTCTAGTATCCTATCATTTATTAAGCATAGTTGAATTAAGCACAAGATCAAAAATTTGGGGCATCCAATCAGAATCAAACTCACTAATAATGTTTTGCTAACTTTGCCATTTTAAATGGTCACTCACTTAAGTGGTGAAAAGGATCATCCCTGCTTAACTTTGGTGACCTTGACCGTAAATCCGGTGCCACGTCCTGTTGGCAATTCGTTAACTGTATTGTTGACAAAGGGAAATAACTCTGCTAAAAAAAATTATGACTTTACTCCCCTTAGCATGTTATTTTTAGAAAATTTAATCTGGTGCAAGAGCAAATGTAAATTTATAAGTATTAACAAAATTTGAGAGGGTGAAAAAAAACGTCTGCCTCGAAAATCAGCATTTGCACGTTAACCAAGTTTCTAACAACTCATCTGTCCAAACTAGTTTCTATGGTCGACACTGTCACAAGTCCTTTCTCACTTTATGTGAAATTTTTAGCTTAAATTGTTTAAATTTAAATCTTATGGGTATGGCACTAAGTTGCATCTGATGTTGAGGCTCCAGTGTTGGAAGTCTGTGGAGCATGAAGTACCACACTTTATTGCCATTACTCCCATGTCCACTCTGAACCGGAATTGTAATATCTGTTAAAATTCTATTTATGAATCAAATAAATCTGTTTAAAAATTTTATTCATTTGATCGGGCAGTGTGAAAAAAAAAAGCTCTTGAGAAACATCTACAAAAAATTGTAAATATGAACGTACAAGGAATAATTCCCTAACCTCAAGGCATAAAATAACCCTAGACAAGTTGATATACCATTAAAATCAATCAATTAATCAAATTTGAACATATTTTTTAGTAATAACCAAGCTTCCCATAATTGAATAAAATGTTTAAAATGTTTTTTTTATAATTGTGAAAATCTTGGTTTTTATGTTCATAAATTTGATTAATTTTTAATTTATTTTCCTTGAAATAAATAATCTCTAATGACCTCTAGCCAATACTGGTTGGAATACAAAACCAATTCATAGAAAATACTTATTTACCAATATTGATGTGTCAAATTTTTTGTGCACACACACACATTAATATATATCTAAAAGATTATAATATAGAAAAAAATGATGAATTCTGGATTTTTAGAAGTAGGAAAATCAATGTTATCTATCCATTATTACCGCCTTGACTTTTTTTAAATAGGCTCAGTGAAATTTTCTTCTGACATTTTTCGTATATATATATATATATATATCTCCTGCTTAGTGGAATTAAGTGCTAGGGTCAAATAAATCTGAGAATTATTCCTATTCGTCAGGACTGCAAAAAGAAAAAATAACTTGTAAGAAACAACAACAAAAAATGTAAATATGAACGTACTGTGGATGTGATTCCCTAACTTCTAGGAATAAAATAACTCTGGACAAGTTGATATACCATTAAAATTGATCAATAAGAAGATTAGTCTTATACCTTTATTTGAAAGCAACTGATGGGGTGTCCTGGTGGTGTAATGGTTAAAGCGATGGACTGCGGAATCGTAGTAAGTGAGTTCGAACTCCAATTGCGCTATTATGTTCACTTTCGGGCATATACGCTTGCGAAAAGTATGAACCCCCTTATCCTCCCAACTATGGGTTAAATAGTACCACTACTGTTCTTCTAGGAGAATAGCTTTGGCATTAAATAACTTACAAAGGTTGATATGCCATTAAACAAAGAAACCACACCAAACCAAAGCAACTGATAAATTTCAATGTTTCTCCCGTTAATTTTGGAAACTAATTTTTGATCCTTTCGATTCCATTTTCTTGTATTCATCATTTATTTTTAAATTGTTTTCAGATTTATTTGATGATCAAATTGTTAGCCATCAAGTTAAATATTTGGGTCTGATGGAGAATTTGCGGGTGCGCAGAGCTGGTTTCGCCTACAGAAGACCTTATGAAGTTTTCTTAAAAAGGTAAAAATATTTTTCTTGTTTAAAAATCATAACATTTCTTGCATTTTCCCCATATGTTGTATTTTTTCTTTTCTTTTTTTGTGATGGGAAAATTCAATGGTATTATTGGCGGGGCTTAAAATATACTGACTGTATTCCCTGCACAGAGGTAAGGTCTGGGGTATGCCTCTTCATTGCCATTACACCTAGGTCCACTCTAACCCAGAGTAATAGTACCAAGAAACTTAAATAATTATGCAAAAAAATGTAGATATGAACATACAATGAATTTCCCTAACCTCTAGGCATAAAATAACCCAAGATGGGTTGAAATGCACATAAGTCTTTTAGACAATTGTAGGAACTTTATTAAATGGGTGGAGATAAGATCAAGTCGGTCATTTGGACAAGGTGTTATTACATAAAACTGGATGTGGCATGATTACCTGGAAATGACCCTGATGTTATTGAGTACAGTGTAAGGGAAGTGTAAGTGTCATTGAAAAAAAAAACAGGTGTAAAGAGGACCTCAATCGACAATTAGATGTCCAAATTATCAATATAGATTTACAATATTTCTATGGAATATAACATTTCAAATTCTGTCTTACATTTTTCAATAGCAGATGATTCATCAAAGAATGTAATTTCTTAGCTAAAACTTAAGATAAAGGCAGATATTGAACACCCTCAGCAATGGGTTAAATAGTATCACAACTGTTTTGCTACAAGAATGGCTTTGGCATTAAATAACCCACAAAGGTTGATATACCATTAAACAAAGAAAGTGAAATTAAAGGCAAATATGTATCTACACTTTGAGACATTTACAAGGTGTGATGGGGGATAAATTGTTTGAATTATGCAAAAATGAAAATAACACTGACATCACTTTTTTTTTTTCTTTTTCTTTTTTTTTTTTTTTCCAAAATTACATTAAAAAATATCTTGAAATACTATGATTTAAATTTATTCAAACAAATTTCCATTGGCTTCAACCATGCCCTCCAGATCACTTTGGAATCTCTTGCAAGCCTTTCCAACAATCTTCTGGTTATTTAAACCAGAAGATTGGTAAATGCTGCCATTATCTTTGCCTTCAGTTCATATTTGGTATTACATGGAGTTTTGTCAGTCTCTGTCTTAACCACACTCCACTCATGATGATGAAGAGGATTGCTATCTGGGGAGTTAGGTGGCTAGATTTTAGGGATGATGTGGGTGCAGAAATTTTCTCCCAGCCAATACTGGGTTCTCCTGCTTGTGTGGCATGGTGCAGAATCTGTTGCTAGATGTAGGGTCTTCCAGCAGCCACCTTCTCAATCCAGGGCAGCACTATCTCCATGCACTTGATGTTAGCCTCTGTGTTGAGTCTGAGGCCATGTGGGAAGTTGAATGGAGGCATAACATTACTATTGCTAGGGACCATCCCAAACATCATGATGTGGACTGGGTGTTTTATTGTCATTGATATGTCTTCTGGTGACAGAGAAAGCTAATGGTTGTTGTGTGTGTTCACCATCCATGAGATCCTAGCTGAAATCTTTCTCATCTGAGAAAATCAAAACATGTTTTGGTTTGAGGGGATGTTTGAGTTTGTTCAAAAGCTTTTATTGCAGTCTTTCCTCTTGTCCTTCAAAGCATGTGATAAAAATTGGCCCTTTCTCATCTTGTATGAGAAATACTTTGTCTTTATGCACTACCTGCCTGATAAGAAACTCGGATACTTCTATGTCCCGGGACTTGATTGACTTGCTGGGATCATTGTCACATATAACTTGGATCTCAGCAAGAAATGCAGTTCTTTTGTCAGAATAATCAAAGTGAGTCCTCTGAAACACCATACCTTCACAATCACTGCTGATTCATCCAACTTTTTGAATTCTCTGTTCTGTACTCAGATTGATACCCAAACACAGGGAAATTTTTGTATTGGAGCTTCCAGCATAAATGCCAAGCAGCACAGTATAGTTTCCAAGTTTCAGGAAGACTGAATTGCATTATGGTGCTTCTTTCCTCACAGAGAGTGCTTAACTGACTCTAGTTTGCTGTGCAGTAGACAAAATCTGAACCAAAGAAGGCATATGCACAAAATTGATAACTTAAGATGACAATTTACAAATTGCACCCTGTATTCTTCAATATTCTATTGTATTCTTTGATATTCTTTATATTTCTTTCATATCAATCATTATTATTACTATTATATTTTTTTATTGTCTTTTTCTTAGATACAAATGTTTATGTCCAACAACATGGCCAGCCTTCAAGGGATCAGCCAAAGAAGGTGTTCGATGCCTTGTCACTTATCTTAAATACGAAGATGATGACTATAGGCTTGGCAAGTAAGTAGACATCATTTTCATCTGCAAACACTGACCACAAATGTATTTAACATCAAAATGGAATGGGACTGCTTTGAAATAGAATGGACAGATTTGGGGTGAGACCTAAACACCTGAATAAATAAAACAAATCAAGCAAAGAAGGCTAATTAGAAATACACCCCTTCTCATATTTAGCATGTAATAATGAAGAGCCCAGTGAAATGACAAAAGATATAAAAAAGTCAGTTAAAGACAGTTGGATACTAGAAAATCTTCATTAAATGGATATACCACATCACCAGTTCATTATTGTTGCTTCTTTTATAGCATATCAACTTTTAAAAACTTAATAATTTTCTAAAAACATAGGAACCATTTGGGTCCCATCAGAAAAAATAGAAAAAATTTTCCACAAATGTTTTTTTTTAAATTTTTTTTATTTACAATACAGAAGACTTATTATTTTAGAAGAGAGGTCTTGTTTACTATATAGATATTATGTTGAAATGATCTTTGACTTTCCCTACATACATGTATACCAGTTATCTTGCCTTTGGTTATACTTACAAATAAAACCAATACTTGAAGTAATTTAAGTGTATGCAAACAAATGATTAATACTATATACAATTATTCATGTTAGATTGGAATACTTGAAACGACTTCACTGTGTGCAAATAAATGATTATTATTTAATAAAATTATTATCCCGGTCCATTGGCCTAATGAGTTAAATGTTCACCAATGGTCTTGGAGACTGGGGTTCAATCCCAGGTCAAGTCATACCAAAGACTCAAAAAATGGTACTTGATGATGCCTTGCTTAGCACTCAGCACTATAAAGTAAGGATCAAGGGTAAATTGGAGCAATACAGGGAATGGAGTAGCGCCCTCCCCTATGCCATGGTGTGGTAGCTGTTGAAAAGGGAGCCTTCGGGTCACCCTCAACTAAGGTCACCAACTTTATTAGTGTTAGATAGAAATATTTGAAGCCATTTAACAAATTAGCTCTCACTTGTATAAAAATGTTATCTACTAACTATTCATTTATAGATTATATATATATATATATATATATATATATATATATATATATAAACAGGATTTAGCATTAAATATCCTACAAGGGTTGATGTTCCATAACACCCAACTTAACAATCAAGTTTAAGATTTAAGGATGTGGAGGACATTGACATGTTCAGTGCAATATCACCCACTGATCGCCTTTCCTATATTTTTTGTTTGTATGAATAGATGTCAACTCAGCATGATTCACATTAAACATATCATAAAAAAAACTTAAAAAAGCAAAAAACAATGAAAAGTAATTTCTGAATACAGTGAAAGTTACATTTAATAATAAAGGATGTGTCCTCGTGGTGTAATGGTTAAAGCAATGGACTGCAGAATTGGAATAAGTGAGTTCAAACTCTAGTTGCACTATTACATTCACTTTCAAACAAATACCCTTTGGAAAGGTATGAACCCCCTTATCTTCCCAGCTATGGGTTAAATAGTACCACTACTGTTCTTCTCAAAGGATAGTTTGGGCATTAAATAACCCACGAAGGGTGATATGCCATTAAACAAAGAAACTGAAACTGAACTAAATAAATTTTGTTTTGATATTTTTTTTAAATTTAAAAATTCAACTATCAAATTGTACAATGGGAAACATTTGCAATTTGATAACTATTTTATTTTTAATGACTAAAATGTTGGACTGTGGTCTCAAAGTAAATGAGTTTAAACTCCAATTACCCAATTACATTTGCTTTCAAACTTGGGAAAGATATTGAATCCCCAGGTATAGATTGAATATCATCACTACTGTTCTTCTACAAGATTTGGTTTGGTATTTCTGTTTAATAGCATATCAACCTTTGTGGGTTATTTAATGCCAAAATCCTCTTTGTGGTCCATGGGAACTATACAAACAAAAACCATGCAATATCCAAGGATCAACCAGAACCTTAAATAAATCCTATCATATAGAAAAGTATGGATAATTAAACTGCAAACCTTCACAGGGGAATAGATAAGAGTGTTCATACCTTTCCTGAGTGCATTAGTCCAAAAGTTAACATAATAGCACGACTGGAGTTTGGACTTGTTTAGCTCGAGGCCACAATTCAGCACTTTAGCCATTTTGCTGCAGGGACTCCCTTACTTCTACAAGGATAGCTTTGACATTAAATAACCCACAAAGTTTGATATGTCATTAAACAAAGAAATCAAATCATACTTATTTCATAATTACTATTCATAATATTTACTATTATTAATAAATCTGTTTACGGTAAGCTATTATAATATCAAACATCTGTTTATCACCACCAAATCATCGAGAAAAAAAGAACATTTTAATGTAAACTCTTTTCTAGAGTAAGGTAGCCCTAGATTTTCTCAGTGTTGAAAGTAAAATTGGTTTTGAGTTGATTTGGCTACTGGAAGCCAAATTATATGTATTTCTGGGACAAATCTTATACAAACCTCTACAATTATCACCTCAACATTAAGAATAAAATCACCTCGAAAAATTATTACACAAGACTATACAAACAAAAAAGAATGCAATACCCAAGGATCAACCAAAATTTAAATAGATCTTATGTAAAAAGTCTGGATATTAAAACTGGCAGCATAAGTGCAAATCTCAATTTAGCAGATATATAAAAGAAAAAAACTATACAATACATCTATGAAACAAAACTATCTACTGGCCCAGTTGGCTGGTATGGCAGAATATACCAACTGCATCTCTGCAGAAGCATAAGATTCCCCAAAAGAGTGTCCTGGGTATGACACTAAACAATCTGATGGTGAGGCTCCAGTAATGCTGGAGCTTTGGGGAATGTGGAGTACCTCTTTATTACCATTACTCCCAGGTCTACTCTGGCCCAGAGTGGAAGCACCTGATAGGGTCCTATCTGTGGGTCAAATAAAACTAAACTGTGCACTTATGTTAAACCAAATTGTTTAAAATAGAACTGTTTATGTGTATAAAAATAGATTTGGCATTAAATAACCTACAATGGTTGATATGCCATAAAACAAAACCCTCTATGAAGTTTACATCTGTAAAGCAAAATTTGTCAAGAAACCTTTGCTTCAAGCCCTAACAATTTGTTTAACAAAAAAGTTTAACGACAAACAGTTCACTTACAAATCATATATTAATAACAAAAGAAAAAGATGAGAAGATTTGGTACATTATTTACATTTTTCAGGCTATTGTCCTCATCTTTGTTGCCATGTTTATCACAACATTTTGGCTGTTGTACACTCCAGCCTTCTTCAGGCGGTTGGAATGTCGAAATTGTAGGTGAAGGCAGAGAACTTTCAGAGGGGAAATTAACAGGAAATAACTGATATCTGACATCCATTAAACATGGCTCGTGGAACTAGAACAGTCTACCCCAGTAAGCTAAATAAAGGGTTAAGTGTGACATTCCATCCACCTGAAGAAGGCGGGCGTGTACATGGCGACAAAGATGAGGACAATAGTCCAAAAAATGTAAATGTACATAATACCGCATCTCAGAATTATAGACAGATATTCAGATTTGGCATTAAATAATCCACAAGGGTTAACACTATTAAACATCAACCAACCACTGTCTCCCTCATTTTCTAATTCTTTTGAAATCAAATCAAGAGTGAAACAAGTAGTGTTTGCATTGCTAAAAAGATAACAGATAAAATAAGTGACCTGAACAATTCGAATAATATTCTCTTAATTTTTTTTATTTATAAACATCAATATAAAATGAGAACAATTATTAATATTTGTGTTTTTTTTATTTTTTACATTCTATTCAATGAAACTTTGTTTTAATATAGATTTTTCTAAAATTCCCTTTTAATTAAAATACTCTGTCCGTGGGATTTAGAATACACTGACTGTATCCCCCCTACAGAGTGGTGAGACTCACTCCCCCCACCAAAAAAGGGGTGTCCGGGATATAGCACTAAACTGCATCTGATGGTGAGGCTCTAATTCTGGGCAATGTGGAATACTCCTTCATTTCTATTACTTCCAGGTCCAATCTATAAGTCAAATGGATCTGTTTCACAAAAAATATAAATGTACAATGAATTTAATTCCTTAATGTCTAGGGATGAATTAACCCTGGACAGGTTGACATGCCATTAAAATCATTTTTAAGTAAAAATAAATATAATTTATTTAGAAATATATCCCAGAACAGATTTCTTACTGTATGTATTTACCCTATTCCTCCATACGAACAGGATGTGGCTCAAGGTCAATTTTTTTTAAGCAGAGTTTAACAAGTTTGAATTCATTCTCCCAGACGAGTTGCCATATCAAAATTAAAGAGCCCAGTCTGCCCTACTATTTACCCATAGTTGAAGAGAGAATAGTTGGATATTAACACTATGCAAACAGCTTTGTCCAGGAATTGAACTTGGATTACCACATCCATTTCCTATGACTATAATGATAACACTACAAGTGTCTCATTTCTTGCTATACTGTTACATGATATTATTCCCTCCATCTAGGCAATTCTTTTAGTACAATTTAATCATTCTATTATTATACTGATTATAGTTAACTTATTATAATTAATATTACTTCTGTTGGATCCCTTTCAATTGTTGTTGCACACAAAGAAGAGGTGTTAGCAACTTTTTTGTTCTGCCAGTCATGGAGAGGTGGAACAATGTTGTAAAATAAAGAGTTGAGGAAAAGGAAGAAAATGAAACTGAAATGGTCATATTAAAAATAAAGAGTTGGGGGAGAGTAAGAAGAAAAAAGGGATGTGCGATGCGTTTCTATTTTTTCTTTTTTTTTTTTCTTTTTCCCTCCAATTCCGGAAATGTGTATGAAATGTTGTTGGATGAGTAACAGATGCGAAACTGTTTCTTTCTAAAAAATATGATGACTCAGGAGCTAACTACGCACGCACTGACTAAGCTGGGTCATGGCCCGTTAGCTAAAGTTGCCTCCCCTTGGCTCGTTTGCTTTTCTTTGCGTGCTAATTGGCACGCACACACATACACATGTACGCACTTCTTTTAAGCTTCTCCCTTAAAAATAATTATCTATATTATTATCATTATTATTATTATTTTGAAGTCCATTGATTTATTTGTTACCTGTTCATTATCTTCAGTTTTTATCATTATTGGATTAATTAAATTAAATATTTTCTAAATCAAAAGTTTTGCTTAACTGAGGAAAAAAGTTTTGCACTGAGGAAAAATTTAATTTTGAAATTTAAATTTTGAGTAGTTTTTAGTTTTGAATTTAAGGGAAATAAACTTTGTAGTTTAACATCTCTCAATTTTAAGGTTTTTTGTTTTTTTAACCCCTAATGTATGCAGTTTTATTTTAAAAGAAGTTTAAAGGGGTTTTATTTAAAAAAAAACAAAAAAAAAACCTAAGACATAACAAAAATCTATATAATTGATTGTTCAAAATAATTCATTTCTAAATTATGCATTGTCTATAACTTTGAGAAGTGTTAACATTATTGTTTAAATAATTGTGCTCAATCTTCATATTCTTGATGGGTTTAGTTAACCCAATGTTCAGTCCCTTATCAGGTGGATTACAAGTTTTTTTTCTTCTGTTTTTTTTTTCTTTAAATTTTTTTTTTCCCTATAAATGGGTCATACACTTGACAGGAGTCAAAGAATAGACTGGTTTAAAGGTCATCTTAACATCAAGAATAGGAAGAATGGATTCAATTGTCTAAGCAAGTATCTAAACTGAAGCTGTATTTACCAACATATATAGTGTGTGTGTGTGTGTGTGTATATATATATATATATATATATATATATATATATATATATAATGTTGGTAAATTATATATAGACATTGAAAAAATTCTAACCTCACCCAAATATAGCTATGTTGGTAAAAATGTGTGTGTGTCATTGAAAAAATTCTAACCTCACCCTAAAAGAACCCTAGCAACATTTTTCTTATTGCAACACACTACCAATAATAAAACTAGAAAAATGAATTCAAATTTGTCTTAATTTTTGAGTTGGTGAGGCTTATACAAATGTGAGAAGTGTACAAGAAATCTAAAATCTGAATAAGTCTTAGAACTTTTTGAAGACCTTTATATATGAAAAAGATTTTTCTGTTGCTTCAGAAGATGCACACATGATTTTATATAGTTCTACATATCCATATATCTTTACTTAAATTGTGTCTATGTGTTGCATTTATCATGACAGCAATCAAGAATCAAAGCAACATTAAAATTCTTTATAAGAAATTTAATTTTGCTTTGATTCCTGAGATTATATAATCACAAAGTTTACAATCAATGGATACAACAGATTTTTACCATTATTACTGATTAAGTAGTAAGTATTGGAGAGTGATTAATCAAAGTACTCTCACCTATTCTCTTATTAATTATAGTTTGTTAGAGACATTTTTTTTAAATCAAGATATCTAGCAGTGGGACAGCTCATAGAGATATGGATTCATGCCTTTCTCTCTTTATGTATAATCAGTAGCATTAAGTGTGTGTGTGTATGTATGTATGTATATATATATATATATATATATATATATATATGTTTTTACACACACTTTTTACATATACACTGTGTGTGTGTGTGTGTGTGTGTCTCTAATACAAGCTATTAAAATTTTTACTTAGTTTCATGCTATAAGTCAATTTTCAAGCATTGAAAGATTTATTTTTTCAGTCCTGCCTGAAGATCACTTCACAACATAAAACTTAGTCATAGTCTGTTTATGTTAGGCAGAAATGTTTTCTATTGCTTGATATTGAGCACTTTTTATTTCTAAATTAAAATTGCTGGCCAACATGATTTAATGTTTTAATTAAAACATTTGTATTACAATCTCTTTACTAGGGGGAACTCCCTTTGGCATCATGGCTTAAGAGCTGGGCTGCAGCCTCAAAGTAAGAGTTCAAGCTCCACTCACACTCTTACATTCAATTTCATACTTTCCCAAAGTATGAACCCCCCTTATCCCCCCCAAGCTATGTGTTAAATAGTACCTCACTGTTTTTCTATAACAATGGCTATGGCATTAAAAAACCCCACAAAGGTTGATATACCATTAAACAAAGAAACCAAACCAAACCTCCTTAAAAGTTTTTCCCACCAATGGCCTTGATTTAGTTTGTGTGATAGTAAGTCCTCTTACTCTCTCATTTTCTTCTCTGTATTCTAGCCTATCTCAGTACTGCTGTGGTCTGAATGGTCTCAATTATTCCTCAGATCTCCAGTTACCTTATTCTCTTTTCTGGGGGGAGGGAGATTATTATTGTTGTTGTTAAATTTCCCCTACTAGACTTTGTGAGGAATAATGTAAGCTTATTTCAGTATTCTCTTTATTAGTTTTATTCCCTATTCTCCTTCCCTCTTAGTAATTCTCTCATCAATGAATGACAATATCTCTGAGCATTGTTCCAGCACCTCACAACAAAAGACCTGATTGGTTGTCTCCCCCTTCTCTCTGGAATTGATTTGTAGGTTCATTCATTTCTCTTACTCTCGATCTTCCTTTTCACCTTCTTTTTGCATATCATGCACCTCCCCTACCCCACCTCTGCTGTAAGGGAAGGGTGGTACTGGCCCTTGTTATTCTGGGCTGGGCAGTGGCACCCACAGTCCCACACTGTAAAGGAAAAAATGTCTTTCTGCTGCTTCAGAAGATGTCCACACTAACACATTTTTATGATTCTAACACATCCATATATTTTCATTAAAGTGTGTGTGTATATATATATATATATATATAGAGAGAGAGAGAGAGAGTTCAAATTGACTAAACTTTGCTTCATTTGAGACAAAGGACTCAAATTGTTTACAATGCCTTCATTAAATAAGTAGTCACCATTTTAAGCACTGAACAAGCTCATCAATGCTTAACTTTAGTGATCTGCTGGAAACTAGTGCTTTCAATATGATTATGACCATATGACAAATACATGAGTTGGCCAAAACACTATTTTAAAATTTATTGTTGAACATATTTTCCATTTTGTTCTATCTTCAAGCAAGGTCATAATTAAATCCACTTATAATACTTTCAGGTTCACAATGACCTGGAATGATAGTACTTTTTAGGGTCCTATCCATGATTAAAGATTGTTTTTGATATGACAGTGCAAAAAAAAATCTTATCAACTTCACAAAAAATGTAAATATGAGCCTATGTGATTCTCTAACTTCATTGTATAAAATAATCCTTGAGAGGTTGAAATATTAAAATCAATCACCTCTTACAGTATACCAAGGAATAGAAGTATATCTCCATTAAAATAATTCTGTAAGATCGAAAGAAAGAATTTGGAAGTGAAATATCTGAATAAGGTAGAATGTTTTTATTCATTTGTAAGTTGTAACAGTCCTTTTTTTGCCTTGTCACAAAAGAAACTTGCTACCTGGATGGAATATAAAATAGTCTGATGTGGTTGATTCTGACGTATCACTTGTATTAAACAAGTCATCTTTTAAAAAAAAACAAGAAACAATTTTGGAATTGCCAGAGGAACCTATGTTATTATGAAGTAATATTCTAACCGATGCTTTTGCTTCTTCAAATCTTTAACACTAGTTGCAGAGCTATATAATTTAGAAGATGTAACCAAGCTACAAGAATCCACCAAAATTTGAAATGGAAGGAAATCATTCCTGGAAAAATGAATTGAAAATCTAGCAACTGATGAATGACCAAAATATGAAAACAAACACTCACAGTAATTTTATCACTTGATAAAAAAGTCAGAGAAACACTTTGAATTGTAAAGTGGAGACTCTAAATCTAAATAATGGACTTTTTAATCACTGCACTTCATTTATGAAATAATTCCTTAAAGAATGTTATAAGATCAAAATAAATGAGAATTCGAAAATGAAATATTTGAATTTAGCAAATGAGTAAAATTTCTATCTAGGTAGAAATTTTACTGGTTTTCAGGCACCAGAAACTTTAATCAAATTGTGGGATTTGATCTAAAGTAAAAAAAAAAAAAATGATGTAATGGTTATCATAAGAAATAGTCACAGTGACCCAAGATCAAATCCTAGATGAGGCTGTTTCCATTTCACATAATGTTGATACCCTTGAGAAATGTATGAATCAAACTTTTCTTTGCCCAGTTGGCTGGGGCTGTAGAATACACCAACTGCACTTCTGCAGAGGGGTAAGACCCTCCCCCAATGAGTGTCCTGGATATGACACTAAACAATCTGATGGTGAGGTTCTAGTGATGCTGGGGCTTTGGGGAATGCAGAGTACCTCTTCATTGCCATTGCTCCTGGGTCCACTCTAGCCTGGAATGGTAGCACCTGATAGGGCGCTATCTATGGGTTAAATAGAAGTAAACTGCATACTTATGCTAAAATGAATTGTTTGAATTAGAACTGTTTGACTTAACTGAATAGCTTGAAATAGAAATGTTTTTGACAATTAAACTGTACTGTACTTCTAAACTGCATGCTTATGTTAAACTGAATTGTTTGAAATGGAACTGTTTTTGATATTGAAACTCTACTTACACTAAACTGAATTGTTTAATATAAAACTGTTTTTGATATTTAACTGTGTGTAAACAAAATCTGTACTTGTACTAAACTGAATTAGCTGAATTAGAACTGTTTGAATAAACTGAATAGCTTGAAATAGAAATGTTTTTGGCAATTCAACTGTGTAGTCATGCTAAACTGAATTATTTGAAATAGAACTGACTGTTTGTATAAAAATGGATTTGGCGTTAAATAACCTACAAAGGTTGATATGCCATAAAATACAACCAACCAACTATTCTCCTTCCAGCTATCGGTAAATAATAGGATAGATTGGAGTCTTTAACCTTGGTACAGTAACTGGTCTAGAAGGAAAACTCTGAATTCAAACTAGTTAAATGCATACAAAAAATTGACCTTGTGTCATATCCTGCTCATGCATAGTGGTTAGTGTTAAAAAAAATTATGAAATTTTGCTTAATTGGGTGTAAGTTTTCAAATTATTCAGCAACACGAACCTAAATCATCAATGGCAGTTCTAATTACATGTCTGATTAGATATACTATGCAAGAATATGAATTCAGCCTTAAGAGGATCAGTCCCAAAGGCGTAATGGTAAAAGTGCTGGACTTTAACATAAAAGTAAATAAGTTTGAACTCCAGTTGCTTTATTGCATTCACTATTGGACTAATACCCTTGGGAAAGATGTGAAACCCTTTGGGTTAAATAGTATCACTGTAGTCCTTCAACAAGGATGTCTTTACTTTTAAATAACCCACAAAGGTTGATGTGCCATTAAATAAAGAAACCAAAATAAAAGGCTCTTCCAAGACGATAAATGAACTGGATTTTTCTGTTAGTTCTGGAGTTTGGAAGCTGTCATTATGAACTAATATTCTTCCTGAAGTGTTTGCTTTTTCAATGTTTAACATTGGTAGCAGAGTTTTGTAGCTAAAATGGCATCAGGCTATTAGAATCTACCCAAATTTGAAGAGGAAGGGGATGAATCCTTGAAAAATGAATTTAAAATTTGGCAGCTCATCACAGACTTAGAAAAGATAAAGCAAACACTCCAGGAAAGGGAAAACTTAACTCAAACCAGTTGTACTCTGCTTAAAAATTGACCTTGTGTCACATCCTGTCTGTGGTGGAGGGTTTGGGTAAAAATACATACTGTGTTTAGAAATTGACCTTGTGTCACATCCTGTCTGTGGTGGAGGGGTTGGGTAAAAATACATACTCTGCTTAAAAATTGACCTTGTGTCACATCCTGTCTGTGGTGGAGGGGTTCAGTAAATACATTCTTGAAGTTTACTGTCTCGTAGACTCACCATAATTTTAGGGTTACCTGTCCTCACCTTCTATAACTGACCTACTAGATAGCAGGACATAGTTTAGGAACTTTAACTGCATCCAGTGGCGAGGTTCTACTTCTGGATCTTTGGGGAGTCACTCCTTCATTGCCTTTAATCCCCAGTGGGCTTAGCTTCATGGTAATCATCATAGTAAATAGAATTAATTATCCAAGTTCAAAATCTGGTTGAGGTTGTTTGCATTTTATTTAATGTTGTTTCCCAAAGGAAAAAGTATAAATCCAACTATGGTTTACAAAAATAAATTTTTGGTCTGAGGCAAGAATGAGGATAGGTGTTTTTTTGTTAATTTGGGTGTGTTGAATTCAAATTTATAAATAGTTTTGCTCTATCACCTCTAGTTTTCTGGCTTTTAAATAGTCTCATTTTAGTATAAACAGAATATATGTGCATATTTCAAGAGTTGCAGCAGCTTATAACAGATAAAACAGGGTAGATAAAGAACACTGATTGAATCAATATACTTGGATGACACAATTACGCAATTCATAGTACCACAGACAGTCAAAAGTGTGTTTTCTTAGAAGATCTGGTGTATTTTGCCTCTGGGATGTCCACAAGAGTATCCAGCAGAAGTCTCCCATCATGCCAGGGTTCCATTTGCCTTGATAGTTGCTCTCCATCTTTGTAATGTCTTGGTGGAATCTTTCTCCATGCTCATCACTCACTGCTCCAAGGTTTGGCGGGTAGAAGTTCAGGTGGGAATGGAGAAAATGAATCTTGAGTGACATTCGGCACCCCATATCCTCGTAAGACTTTAGCAACTTCTCAATACAGGCTTGGTAATCTGGTACGCGTGTGTTACCAAGGAAGCCATTACAGACTGACTTGAATGCTTCCCATGCTCTCAGTTCCTTTAAGTTAAGAAGCTCCTTCAGCACTTCTCAGATCTGAGGTCCGGCAAAGATGCCCTCTTTGAGCTTGGCAGCACTAAGACCTGGGAACACAGCAAACAAGTGTTGGAAGGCAGCACCATTTTTACGCAACGCATTCACAAAATTCTTCATCAAACCAAGCATGATGTGAAGAGGAGGAAGAAGTACCTTATTCATGTCCACCAGAGGATTCTCCTTGAGGCTGTGTTCGCCAGGAACAAAAGTGCTTCTAGACCCCCAGTCTTTCTGCTTGTAAAGCTGGGATACAGCTCGACTATCCCAGAGACAGAGAAAACAACAGTACTTTGGGAAGCCCGCTTGCATACCCATAAGACCAATGACATTATTTGTTCTGATTTCTAAAACTGGTGATCCTTACATCTTCCTGGACTAGGTTCCACTGTTTAAGCCGAGAAGCCAAGAGCTCTGACTGCTGTTTTGACGGATACAAATCACGAGCAAGATCATTCAGGTCTTCTTGTGTGATCCAGTGTGGCTCATTGCCACTTGTTCCTGAATATGTAGACTCAATATCTTCCAAAGATATTGACTCGGCAGAATCCTCCTTCATCAGTGGAGGAAAGAAGATCCTTATTTACTGGAGGTGTGGATACAAGATCATCTGAATGGGGAACAGGTCTCATAGCAGATTGAAGGTTGGGATATTTGATCTTTTTCCTAGAAGATGCATTGAAACCAGTTATATTAGTTAAACAAAAATAACAATCATCTGCGTGGTTTTGCGGCTCTCTCCAAAACATTGGGACTGCAAAGTTGAAAGCCGCTTTCTTGCCATTAAACCATGCAGTTAGTCCATTGTAGCAGGGTTTACAACAGATGTGTGGAGCCCAAGACTTGTCCTGATCACCAATTTTGCAGTCAAAATAGTGAAAGTAGGCAGTTCTGAGGAGGGAAGTGATGGTTCAATGCTGTGCAACTATTTTGAAGTCCCCACACACGTAGCAGAAAGAATTGGCCTTGTTGGGGCATCCTCAACATTTTGAGGTGCTTGAAGCCATTAGACAATCTGAAAATATAACAAAGTAAAACTAAATGTGCATTTGAAAATGTAATACTAATATTTAGTAACCCAAAAGATGTGTAACACGATAGTTGAGGGACACCAACCTCCTGTGCTGCCTGCGAGACAACCTCTTCCAATAACTGCCTTAACTGTCAAAATCCGTCTTTTTATTTATATATATATATATATATATATATATATATATATATATATATATATAATGCTATTACTTACATTTAGTGCTTAATAACTAAAAAATAAGCCATAAGTCTCACAATATTAGAATTAACCCTGAATTCATATACGCCTTTATGTACCGTAAATGTACACTATGTATATCTGAAAAAACTAGAGGTGATGAGTAAAAACGGATTTCAAATTTGAATTCAGCACCCTCAAATTAGGTAAAAACGGGTATTTTTGTGCTTGCCTCAATTTCTTTGTAAACCAGTGTAATTGGTGGATGCTATTATTCATTATTATATTATTATATTCATTTTTGGATGAATACTCTTGGGAAAGGTATGAACCCCCTTATTCCCTATCTATAGATTAAATAGTACTACTACTGTTCTTACTGGGTCATTGGGCTAATGAGTAGAGTGTTTGCCAATGGCCCAGCAGACAGGGGTTCAATCCCATGTCAAGTCATACCAAAGAATCAAAAAATGGTACTTGATACTACCTTGCTTAACACTCAACTTTTTAAGGTACATATCAAGGGTAAAGTGGAGCAATCCTAGGAATGGAGTAGTATCCTCCCTTACACCTCAATGTCATAGCTATTGAAAAGGGGACCTTCGAGTCACCCTCGACTAAGGTTGCCAACTTTTCTTACTGTTCTACAAGGATGGCTTTGGCATTATATAAACCAATCAAGGTTGATAGATGACTTAACAGAACTGCTATATTGGTTATTTTAACCACTTCATTCTATTTTGCATTTAGTATTTACAATTTTACTATCACCATGATAAGTGAACAGCCAGTCTGGGGCTCCATGAACACTGAATGAAATTTTGCACAAATCTGAATGACCATTTTGTATTGGTTATACAACTTTTCTAAATGTTATAACCGAAGGTGCAACTAATGTGATAGTTACCTACTGTCAATGAAAATGGCCTCAGCAAGACAAATCCAAATTCTGGACAAGGCTTTTTGTTTTTCACTTTGTACTAATACCCTTATGAAAAAAGCATATCTTTGTCTCTTCTCTTCCCGGGGTGTCCTCATGGTGTAATGGTTAAAGCAATGGACTGCAGAATCATAGTAAGCGAGTTCATACTCCAGTCACGCTATTATGTTCACTTTTGGGCAAATACCTTTGGGAAAGGTATGAACCTTCATAGCTGGGAGGATAAGGGGGTTCATACCTTTTGAATAGTACCACAACTGTTCTTCTAGGAGAATAGCTTTGGCATTAAATAACCTACAAAGGTTGATATGCCATTAAACAAAGAAACCAAACCAAACCCCCTCTCTTCCCATCCTATAGGGTAGACAAGGTTCTCTAACCTTGGTAGGACAACTGCTCTTGGAGAAGGGAAAAAAAGCTCCAGATTCAAAATCTGAAACGGGTTATTCAGAGAATCTGTAGCATTCTTGTGCACCATTTTTCTATTTTCAATGCATCCAAAAAGTGTGACTGGTCCCACACAAGTTGTCAACACTATAAACAAATTATTTTTGTATGTATTTATCCAACCTCTCCATTACAGGACACGTTTAATTTTTAATCAGAACATAGTTTACATTCAGTTTTCTTTCTCTTAGACTCGGCTGTTTGTTTTTATTGAGGCTAAAGATTCCATTTTGCTCTACTATTTACAGTTGGTTTGCATTCAGTTTTCCTTCTCCTATACTGGTTGCCTTAACAGGGCTAAGGATTCTAGTCTGCCCTTGTATATACCCATAGCTGGGCAGCCCAGTTGGCTAGAGCTGTAGAATGTATCTTTGCAGAGGGGTAAGACCCTCCCCACATTGAGTGTCCTGAATATGAAACTAAACCGTTTGATGGTGAGGCTCTAATCCTGGAGCTTTGGGGAATGTGGAGTACCCCTTCATTGCCGTTGCTCCCAGGTCTACTCTGGCTCAGAGTGGAAGCCCCTGATAGGGTCCTATCTATAGGTTAAATAGAAGTTGGATATTACACTGTGCGCAAACAAATGACGGATGTTTAATTGAATTGTTAGTGTTAAATAGCAATACTTGTAACCATTTCACTGTCAAACAAATGATTTATATTGAATAGAATTATTAATGTTATATAGCAATGATTGGAACAATTTAACCATGTAGAAACAATATCAGTACTTGTGTGCAAACAAATTAATTCTAACTCATTTAAAAATGAAATTACCAACAAACTATTCACTTACAAATCATATATGTATATCCATTTGAAATGTGTGCAAATAAATGATTAATTGTAAATAGAATCATCTGTGTTTGATAGAAATACTTGAAACCATTTAACTGTGTGCAAAAACAATGAGTTCAGGTGAGTTTAAAAATGTTTTCAACAGTGTTTACAAATCATATATCTCATAAATACGTGTAAATAGGATTTGGCATTAAATAACCTATAAGGGTTGATATCCCATAAAACCAAACCATGGCTGGGGGGAGAATAAATTGATTCATGCCTTTCCCAAAGCATTTGCGCAATCATCATGTCACGCCGCCAGCACAGATCTCCTTGACCCTCTCTCACCACCTGTCTCTATTGTCCATCGCTCCCGGCAGGTCTTCAAGGCTATATCCTGTATCAGCACAGAGCTATCATATATATATATATATATATAGTTTCTAGCTGGTCGACCAGCCTTTACTAGTTCATATGAAGGGGTCCACAGGAGTACGTCGCATATGAGTTCATCCCCAAAACCAGACATGCAGGACACTACTGGAGAAGAAGCATTTGCACAAAGTGAAATGCAAACAATATATATTATTTATTTATTTATTTTTTATTTTATTTTTTTGACTGGTGGCTCAGGGGTAGTTTCGGTTCTGCATTCTGTGGTCGCTGGTTCCATCTCCAGTGGTGGAGATCATGATATATATACACTGTAGATGGGACCTAATAAAGTCGAAATAGCTGTCCATTGTTTCTGTATGTCGCATGCAAGTGTTTGTCAGATTTTCTGGTCACTGTAATTCAATTCACAACCTTGTCCAGGATTTGAACTTTTATTGCCAATTCTTTTTCCTACAATAATATTTGTTCCACAAATCACTCCTTCAAATTACCTGTGTATCCATTTGCTAAACTTTAGTTAACACTTGAATTGATAGATGTTATTCTGATGGTAATATTTTTTTTTTTACCTTAGGACAAAACTTTTCATTCGATTTCCGCGAGTATTGTTTGCCACTGAAGATGCTTTCCAGCAACGTAAAAATATCCTGGGTATGTAAAACCTTTTTGTCTTTTTATTCTTGGCTTTTTCAAATTCTTTTAATCAGTAAAAATGGCCTTTTTATAGAATGTTTGATCTTTCTCTTTTAGACCTTTATAAAGTCACAGTATAATTTTCTATTGACAAGACCAACAGAATACTTGTAGGGGTTATGGCTGCAAGTGTTGCACTTGGTATTGGTTTTGATGCGGTCTTGAATTTACATTTTCTCACAAAACAACGGTTCTTAAGCGTGATTATTCCCGATCCATCAACTCTTATTCGGTATTTGCGGTTTGGTAGGACGGTAATGACTTTTCCTGTAGTATTCCATCAGTGGTTTAGTGGGCTTTGTATGACTAGTGTCGTTGGTTCGTAATGGGGAGGGGTTGTGGGTATGTCTATTGTACCTTTCTACTATTTTGCTGTTTCGGTGGTGGTGTTCATCGCGGCGTTGTGCCACTGCTACCTATTCAGGGTTGGCTGTGAAGGGATGGAATCACAGAGTCGGCGGTGAAATAGGAGTTGCACCAGTGATAGGCCAATACCTTGGATTGGTGTGTTTTGGTATTCGGGCAACAGTGTCGTTGTTCAAGGAACCTTGGGGGCCTGTGATACTATTCACTATCCTCTTCGTGTTTTTTTACCGTGAGTTCTGCCCAGTCATTGGATTAGAGGTATGCGACTGAGGAGAGTCTCTCACACACCATGTTTGAAGGAATTCTTGGAATATGCTGGAGGTGAAAGGTGGCCCACCATTGGTACTGAGTTTGTCTGGAGAAGCATGGAGGTAATATCCCACCATCAATACAGGCTGCCTTGCTGAAATATATTACTTGTATTTTGTTGCATATATACAGAGCTTGCTTTGTGGTTTGACTCCCAATTTTGAATGGTAACCAACCTTGACATACCAAGGAAAATCATCTGATGGTGCATACCCCTTTTCTTTTCTTTTTTCTTTTTTTTCTTCTTTTTTTTAGAGGGGACCAAGTTCCTTCCTGAGAGTCCTATGTACCACAAGTATGTAAGTCCACCGAGGCATATGGTTGCACCACTATTGGGGTAGATCTTGAGTCTGTTTGGATGGGCAGCAGGGAATTCTCTGATCTATCTTGGATCAGGGCATGGAGAGAATGGGATTAAGGTTGCCTCAAGCTCTTCAAGGTCACTATTACCCAGTCTATAGGTTCCAGTTGCTGGGTCGACTACTATGTGCACAAGGATGACATCCATAGTGGCTTCCTCGTCCTCAATACGTCGCATAGCACCTTGTTTCTCCTTGCTCTTCCACTGGTAGACACTCTCAAAGTGGTTTTGCTTGCATCATGCTCTGCACATCTGGCCCCATGCAGGGCACATCAGTGACCTATCACCTGATCCCGCTCATGTTTGCGACTACTGCAGCCTCTACCCTCATTTTGCCGGGGTCTTGTTTCAGCCATGGTCCTTTCATGTCTGCAAATAGCAGTCGATTGGACCACGTCCTGGGCCCACCTTTGTTGACAATATGCTGACATCTGCAACCCTGCCATGTCAGAAACCCTTGATATTTCATTTTGGTCTCACATGGCCATTTCAAATGCTTTGTCTAGGCTTATATTCTGCTCCAGGATCTTCAGCAACTTTGCTTTCACCAGCATGTCCACCTGTAGAGCATTGTTAGCTATACCCCCGGAACTGTTCCTTGATATATTTGTGGAATAGCTCATGTGACAATTTGGGCTTGTGTTGTAGATCTTAGGGTAGGTGTTGATAATGGAGTTCTGGAAGGTTTCATCGGCTCGGTTATATAGCTGGATGTTAGTTTGTGCAGTTGGGAGATTAGTCATCCTTGTGAATTCATCCCTGGCTATTCTGAATTTCCGGAATTGTTGTCATCATTTCCAGGCTGAGTTGAGGGAGTTTCGCGGTTGGCGTCTTCATGTGACTAGCTAGCAATACCAAGGGTTCTTTGGTCAGTTTGAGTATGGCGAGCATGTTGCCCATAGTCTTGATGCTCAGTTCCTTGAGCATCGTACGGTCCAGCATGTGGAGACTGTCCCTTGTGATTTCCTTGCTAGAAATTGTTTGCATATAAATCTTGACAGAGGTAGCAGATATGCCTGTTTCGACGAATGTGCTTTCCCATCTGGCCAAGTTGTATCCTGTCTGCAGCGTCATGTCAAAGTTCTGTTGTATATTGCACTTGAATGTTGTTCATATGTGTTGAATTACATGTCAAGCCAAATCCAACTTGAGCATGAGGAAGGGAAGATTATAGGTGCATCGGGGTGTTCCATGATGTGCAAGTGGTCAAATCCATTCCCTAGGCAGTGATTGGCTGTCAGCCCAGAAGTGGCTATGCCAGCGCGCATATATACTGGCCCACTGATTGACATATTTTTGTCTGCCAGTTGGACGTTAGGTGGGCTACTGAGCTGGTAAGTGTTATTATTTTATCCTATATCATATTGGGGCAGTGGCTGCTTTAGTTTTGTATAAATGACAAGTCTGTAGAACTGTTAGTATTGCTTTTTCCCCTTTTTCTATGGAAGAAGTAAGAGTACTCTTTCATGCACAGATACATTCCAGAAAAAAAACTCCACATTCCTAGATAAAGCTGCTTTTTTTTTTTTTTTTTTTTTTTTTTTTGTAAACCCTATTTTATCTTTTATTCATTTATTTTTGCCCTGTTGGCAGAACTTAAAATATACTGACTGTATTCTTTCTAGAAGGGTAAGACACCTCCCCAATAAGTGGTGTCTTTGGTATGACTCAAATTCTATCTAATGGTGAGGCTTCAGTTTTGGAGATCTGAGAAGTGTAGAGCACTGCTTCATTGCCATTACTCCCAGGTTTACTTAGACTGGTAGTACCTGTTAGGGAACCGCTTATGGATCAAATAGGTCAGTTTGAAATTTATTTCTATTAGACAGGAATATTTGAAACTATAAAAGTGTGAGCAAATTAATTTCATTTGATTGAAATGGAGGCAAAAAATTCTTTAAGAAGCAAATATATAAAAAAATATCAATGTACAAGGAATGTGAATTCCTAACCTGTAGGCATAAAATAACCTTGGATGAGTTGACATGTCATTAAAATTAATCAATCAGTCAGATAATTTTCAACTTATTTCTCCAGTTTTAAGCAATTATTTCATTATAGATTTTTTAAATTTTCTTTTACTGTCCTGGCCAGAAACAAATTTGAAATATTAATTTAAATTGAAAAAAATTACTGCATCAGTTTTGATGAACAATGTCCTCTCCCACCCAGAAACCAAGTAATGATTCAAGTCAAGATAACACTGTAAATTTATGAATTTTGTTTTTATTTTAATTTTTTTTTTTTTTTTCCGTCTTCAGCCACTCAAATCCAAGCCAAATTCAGAGCCTACAGGCAACAGAAAATATATGGAAAATTACGGCATATGAGTAAGTTAATTTAGATTTTGTATATTTTATAGTGGAAATAATTTTTTCCTTTATTTTCATTCACATTGGAACATTCTCGATAATGTCTAAATTTTGCTCTTTTACTTTTTCCTTTTTGTTATGAAATATTACAAAACATTAACCTCCTTATATGAGCAGCCTGCATTTGGTATAAGTTGCTTATCATTATTGAAATTGTAGTGAAATTTAAAGGCAGAACCCACAGACTCCAATGAGCCAACCGGGGTTCACCATTCAAAGAGACGAGTGGCATGCTGTATATGCAGGCAGAACAGCCAACATTTACATGAATTCAGCCACCGTCCACAGCTGGATAAAAAACAGGTGGTGAACCGAGTGAATGAGAGAAATAAAATGCGACAATGAAGCTGGATGAATTGAATTCCTTTCATAGCAACACCGAAAGAAAGAAACAAGAAGTGATGAGCAAAATGGCCCATCTCAGTTTGATTATGGTGCAAATGTCTTGCATTTAGATTACCGGAAGTATAGAAAAATGGAAGCATGAGCGTCATTGGGAGTGCAATTTGTAGGTCACTCATCTCATCTCTGATGGGACGAGGTTTGCGACATAGGCAAATTTCAGTCAGCCAGAACTGGTATAAAAGAAGCATTGTGGGGAGGGGCATTTGTTGCTTCACAGCAGAATTGTGCAAATCAGTGTATTGACACGGCAAGTGAGAGAGAAAGAGACAGGACCGGTAGTGATCAGTTAAAAGGTTTCAGAAATTAAAAATGTTTTCATTTAATTAGTTATTAGTAAGGAGTCCTCATGACATAACTAAAGTGCTTCACTGAGGCCTCGAAGTAAGCAAGTTCAAACTCAAGTCACACTATTACGTTCATTTTCGGATTAATACCCTTGAAAAAGATATGAATCTCCCTGCTATGGGTTGAATAGTACCACTGCTGTTCTTCTACAAGGATCTCTTTGGCATTAGATAACTCACAAAGTTTGATATGCCATTAAACTGAAGAAACCAAACTAAACCAAGTTATTTATTTTTTCTTTTAAAGTCCACAGAGGTTTTTAGTTTTACAAGGGGCTCAAATTTAACAAAACAAAATTTTTTATTTGCTGATATGTGAACATTTTTGAAGTTTTGTGAAAAAAATACAGATTTGTTTTGGATTATTATAATTCAGTTTAATATCAAGGTTGTGCGTGAAATGTACACAGCTCCTGCCTTATATCCTTGCCACTGCAGGAGCAGAGCACTATATAACTGAAACTCGTGGTGGTGGGGGGGATTAAATTTTTTTAAATATCTCCAGATTTTTTCCTACAAAACACTTGATTAATAAATCAATTAATGAACTAGAAATTTTTCAAAATTAAAAAGCATTCTGACTTTATCTGGATGTCCTCTGTGTAAAAATAACTTATTAATAAAGAGATTGTGCTTAGGATACATGGACCCTGTAACTATAGAGGGGGCACTAGGGGCACAGTATATCTAAAAAATTTAAAAAAAAAAAAAAAAAAATTAAGATTGAAAATACTTTCTTTTTTTTTTTTTTTTTCTTTTCTTTAAATAGTTCCAATTTTTTTTTCTTACAAAATCCTTGATTTATAAATGAATTTGTTCATAAATTATTACTGAAAATTTTATCGCAATTAAAAAGCTTTTTTTTTTTTTTTTTTTTTTTTTTTTTTTGTCAAATTTTTTATATTCAGTAATTCACTAACAAATTTGTCTTTATTCAACTAAATACATATAAACATCATTTCACTGTGTAAAGAACTTTTAAAATATGAAATTTCCTGGTGGGGAGTCTCCGATATGTAACGGATAAAGTGCTGGATTACCACCTTGAAGTAAGCTAGTTCAAACTAATACTTTTGGGAAAGGCATGAACCTCCTTATCCCCACAGCTCTAAATTAGATAATATCACTGCTGTTCTACAAAGATGGCTTTGGCATTAAATAACCCATAAATAATTCTGAGATTGAGGCTGATCAATGTAAATCTGATAGACCTGAAATGTTAGACAGCTGCTATAACTCTCACAGTTGTGTTGGAGAAATTCATAGCCTCAAGATTTGGCGAAGATATTTGTTGAATTAATCTGTTGTGGGGAAATTATTTGTATTAAGATGTTTAAATAGAGGAAAAAAGTTTTTAAAAAAAAATCACTTACATAGTATTATACCGAATACTACCTGCCTTTACAAAGAATTATAATGAATGCTACTTGCCTTACATAATAGAATTATAATTGATGGAGATAAAACAAGGAATTGTGGTAGCAAAAAAGTGGCTACTGAAGTCAATAGGAAAGTCAGTTGTCATTCATTCTTTGATCATGTGACAATCAATCACATTGACAGACAGAAGGAATGAATGAAGGACAGAGAGAAAGGAAGACAGAAAGGAAGGAAGGAAAGCAAGCAATGTGTTGGTGAATCTCAAAATTTGTTTTTGCTCTCTTTTAAATTCCGTAAGAATATTTACTTGAATCTATTGTTTACTGAGGATTATTATATGAATATACAATAAATGCAATTCCCTAACCTCTAGGCATAAAAATAACACTAGATTGATTGGCATATCATTAAAATCAATCAATCAATCAAATAATTTCCTCACACATTTTTTCAACTCAATATGTAGGCCCAATTTGGAAATGTCAACATGGACGACATATCTTGAAGGAGAATAAAATGCATACCTTTCCAAAAGGTATCAGAAATGCAAACTGCCTCATCTAGGATTTGAACTCTGGTCACCGTGTTCATTTTCTATGGTGTCCTTCTTGAAAGAAATTATCATATGAAAAATTATAAATGAAAGCATGATCAACACCATACAAAGTATTTTAGAAAACAATCCCAGAAGATATAATAAAATCGTTTCTTGAAACCAGTGCTGGTTTTAAACCAATTAAACAGGTTTGTTCTAATTGGATCCTATGCATGTGTGAAAAAATTTTTTAAAACTAAAACTGATTAAAACATACATTGATTTTTATGAGAATGAAAGAACAATGATTTGACAATGATATCTATAAAAAATGACATTGCAAAAATAAGTTGTAAGTCTGCTGACCATAGTTGAGGGCAACCCAAAGGATCCCTTTTCAATAGCTACTACACCAAAGTGTAAAGGAGAGTCTACTCTTTTCCCTCGATTGCTCCACTTACCTTTTGATCCATACCTTAAAATGCTGAGTGTTAAGCAAGAGGCATCAAAGAACATTTTTAGTCTTTGGTATGACTCAACCTGGTATTAAACCCCAGTCTTCCAGACCATTGGTGAACACTCTAACCATTATACCAATGGGCTGGTATAACCAAAGAAGGGTTGACATGCCATAAAACAAACCAACCAACCAACCTTATTTTCTCTGCTCAGTCTGGTTATTCATCACTGTATCTAATTGACCTTTTACCTTTTTTGATTTTCTTTTGACTTTTTATCTTTTTACTCCAATACAGCTATCATCATTCAGTGTTGGTTACGAAGATACCTTGCACGAAAATTGTTAGAACGACGAAGAAAAGCAGTATTTATCATTCGAAAGTAAGTAAAACAGGATATGAACTTAAAAATGTTGATAGCTCTATTGGACGAGGGGTGCTTAGAATCCACTGATTGTATTCACTGCCGAGAGGTAAGACTCCTTCCCCCAGGTGGTTTTTGGCATCTTATGGTGATGCTCCAGTTCTGGAGATCTAGAGACAGGATACACCTTTGCCATTACTTTCAGATTTGAGTGGACCTAAGAGTAATGTTAGTACCTGTTAGGGTCTCATTTATAAATCAAAACAACCTATTTAAAAATCATTTGTATTCAATTGGACTGTACGCAAAAAATAACTCTTAAGAAACTACACAAAAATATATATGTACATGAATGCAATTCCCTAACCTCTAGGCATGAAAATAACCCTAGATGGGTTGGTATGTCATTAAAATCAATCAATCTCATTAGACATTTTTTCAACTCGGTATGTTGGCCCAATTTGAAAATGTCAGCATGGATAACATTTTGTCTCTCTTGAGAGAAATAAAATTATACGAAAAATTATAAATGAAAACATGATCATCACCATACATAGTAATAGTTAGAAAACAATCCTGGAAGATTTTGACATAACACCAAAAAAAATTCTTAAGCAACAACTACACAAAAGAACTGACAAAATGTGATTTTCTGACCTCTTGGCTTAAAATAAACTTAGACAGGTTGACATGTCATTAAAATCAATAACTAAAAAATTCCTATTTGATTGGAAAACTCATGAATTATCAATTTCATCATAATGAAAACCATCTCCAAGCTTATTTTCACTTTTTCTGCTTTGTGGGAGCTTCAAATTAAACTCCCTGAATTCCTTGTTAATTGGATATTTTTGTATTTGTTCATTTCAGATTCATCAAGGGGTTCATCTATCGAAAAAAGCCAGAGTGTGATGAAAATCGAGAATTCATTCAGTACACAAAGTATAACTACTTGATGGGTCTCAGGAAAAAACTGCCAAAAAATGTCTTGGACAAATCCTGGCCACATTGCCCAGAGCTTCTACAAAATGTGAGTTAAGTCTGTGCGTGAATGAAATGACTGGAGCAGTTATAATTTATAAGTAAGTTTTTGTTATATTCATGCATAGCAATGCTGTAAGAGAGACAATTTGCTAGCCAAAATGTTGCACTGTTTAACTGATAGCAGGAAGGAAAAGAAATGGTAAGAAATAACAATAGAATCAATAAATTGGGTGAAATTTATATAAAGAAATCTACAAAAGGTTTCCTTTTCCTTATATTAGTTCAGAGGGTTTACAAAGAAGCTAAGTTGTCAAATGTCCATTCTATGGTGTTGAGTTTTCAGTAGGTTTATGGATAGATAACTTGTTTTGGTCTATCTGTTGACATGTATGTGAGGTAAAGTGGTTTGGTCTCAAAAGGATATGTTATGAATGTTATACTTGCCTGGCCATTGAGGCAAGTAAAGAAATTACTGTCTGTTGTGTCAGGGCTACAAGAACTGGTAATGTGGAATGTGAGGTGTTATTTTCTATGCATTTGATGGGATTAAGAAAGCATTCACAGCTTTTAATCTATGGTACTTTCTGATTGACCCCCCAAAAAAGGCTTTATTTTTTTGTCATGTGATTACTCACTGTAACATTTACCAATCAGACTGGCCATTATATTTTTGGCTGTGATAATTTATGAATCATAACAAGATCTGAATTTAGGTTATAACATGTAAATTTTCAATTCTTTTATGGGAAATTATGAGAATCACGTAGTTGAAAGGCTGCAAGGATGCTACATGCTGTTCTGAAAAGATCTTCAAAGCAACATACTACAAAACAACAGCTGTACAGCCACTTACCTTTCATGTCACAAATTATCCAAGTAAGACGAGCAAGACATCCTGGGCACTGCTAGAGAAGCAAAGACGAGGTCATAAGTGACCTTCTCCCATGGATACATGCACACACCAGTGTTAGCCAACCAGAAAAAACCTAGATTAACCAGCTCTGTGCAGATACTCATTGCTATTTAAAAGATTTACCAAGAGTGATGGCCAATAGGGAAAAATGGCAAGAGGGAGCCAAGGGAATCTATGCCATTGGCACAGCTCAATGATGATGATTTATAAATCTCATCCAAGTTTTTTCTAAAATTAAAAGCAAAAAGCTTTACTAATTTTTAAAAAATGTTTTAATTCTAATGCATTTTTCATTTTAGGATTCAGGACAGATTTTCTGCAAGAAGTGTCACTTTTCAAAATGTTTTTAATGATTTAAATTCTCTAAAGAAATATAAATATTCATAAGAAATATATTTTCCAATGGAAAATCAACCTTGATTTTGATTTTGAAGGAGTGAAAGACAAGGGAAAGAATTGTAGTGGTTTGTCTAAAATCTGAAAATGTTCAAGTTGGCATACCCAATAAGTACCTTTGCCCTTTTGTTGGGGCTTAGAATATGCTGTATCCTCTGCCAAGGAGGAAGACCCTCACCCAAAAAAAAAGGTATTCTGGTGTATGAAACTGCATTTGATGCGGATGCTCTTGTTTTGGAGATCTAAAAAGTGTGGAGTACCCCTACATTGCTATTACTCCTTGGTCCACTCTGATTCAAAGTTGTAGTACTTGTTAGGGTCCTCTCTATGACTTAAATAGATCAGTTTAAAAATTGTACATATTTGATAGGATAAAATCACCCTTAAACTATACAAAAAATGTAAACATGAATGAAATTCCCAAACCTCTAGGCTTAAAATAACTATAGATGGGTTGACATGCAATTAAAATCAATTTTAATTATTTTTTTATTTGGTAATCCACAACAGTCCTCATATATATAAGCCTTAATGAGACACATGATGGGATGACAATTATCATAGAAAACTGATCAGTTCAAATCCTAGATGAGGCTGTTTACATTTCACATTGCACTGAAACTATTCAGAAAGGTATGCATCCTGTTCTCCTTCAAGCTATAGATAAATAGTAGGACAGACTGTGCACTTTAACCTTGGTATGGCAACCAGTTTTTAGAACTTTAAATTCAAACTTGTTAGACTCTGCTGTAAAAATTAACCTTGTATCACATCCTGCTTATGAAGAGGAGTTGGTAAATACATGTACAAAGCTAGATAAAAGGGTACATCATAACATGAGTTATGTTAGAGCAATTTCTTGTTCAATTGGCAACTGAATGATAGTTTTGTTGAGCTTGTTGCTTTATATCATTTTTTGGTCATTTAAAATCTCAACATAACTGATATAATATTGAAATGTTAAATAGACTTATCTTCTTTCTAAATAGAAGCACTGACATCATCCTGGACTGCTGTTATAAAGCACCATGTCGAGATGGGACAAAACAATTTGACTTCTAAGTTGACTTGAGCAGCTAATCTAAGCAGTGAGTGGGAATTTTTCTGAGGGATTTGGTTGATGTTGATATTAAGGTTGGAAAGCATTAGTTTAGACTAGTTTATCTTTCATATTTTTGTTACTTTTCGGCTTGCATGGAGATGACTTTAAAAATATTCTTTTGTCTTTTATTTTCTAGACTTCTTCATTGCTTTGCAAGTTATGCATGAAAAACTTGGTTCTTAAATACTGCAAAGGAATAACACCAGAAAGAAAAGTTGAGGTAAATTATATTCATCTATCATAAAAAAAAAATGATTTGAGTTCGCTAACAATGGTCTGAAAGTCTAGTTTGTTGACCATTGTGTATGCACATATATGTATTGTGTGTGTATGCGCACATATATGTATTGTGTGTGTGTGTGCACATATATGTATTGTGTGTGTGTGTGTATGCGCGCACGTATGTGTGCATATGTGTATTGTATGTGCGCATATATGTATTGTGTGTATGTGCACATATATATATTGTGTGTGTGTATTGTGTGTGCGCATATATGCATATGTGGTGAAGGTTATTGCAACCATAAAATCTTCAACATCGACATTCTGTCAGATTTATTTCCTTATTTACTTCCATTTTTTTTATATATATATATATATATATATATATATATATATTGTGAGCTAAAAGTATGTTGAATGAGTGTTATTCTATATGTACTTGCTTATGTTATCTCAGAAGAAAGGTTTTGCTTACTGTACACTGACTTTTGGCTCACACTGTGTGCATATATATATATATATATATATATATATATATATATATATATATATATATATATGACCCAACACAAATGGACCATCATAGCAAGATCTTTTTTTTTAAAGTAATGTTTTAAAATGCTCTTCAAAAAAAGCAATTTTCATTCCATTATTTTAATCATAACTACTGAGACCTGTATAAATTATGTGGATTTGTAAAATGTTTTTTTTACACTATTAATTTATTTGCCTCCTTCCGATTTCTAAAATTAAAAATGAAAACAGTGATTATTACTTTTGCACCATTAAATCAATTGAAATTTAATGTGGTTACATAAGTTACATGTACAGTCTTTTTTTTTTTTTTTTTTTAATTCCATGTAAAATGAAATAAGTCAAATTTTCATGAAAATTTTGATACTTATTCACCATTTTAGATGAATTTATGTTTAAAAAAGGTTTTTCCTTAAATATATTTGGGGCAAATATACATATATATATTTTATTATAATAATGATTTGTTCTTTATTTTTACTTGGTCAAGAGTTCCATTTCATTTTACAAAATCTGAACAAAATAGACATACTATTTTAAAATTTTTCTATCAAGATAAGAGTCAGAATGATTATATCATGAAATTTTTAGAAATTCTTAAATTTACAATTTTTTAAAAATGGCCATGAATTCTGAAATAAAGCTAAAAAATTCCATTATATTATGCTTGGAAAAATTCTATATATATAAAAACACACACACTATATTTTGAATTGCAAAAAAAAATTTTCCAAAATTAATTCTTAAGAGATTTAAATTCTTTTATATGATTAAATAATTGATTTTTTTTTAATATTTTTTTTTTTCCAGTATTTAAATTCATTCTACTCTAATCTCTTGATATAACACTGAATTTTAGAAATCAAAAGAAGGCAAATAAATATAATTGTGTATTAAAAAAAAAAAAATTTTGCAAAATCTGTAATTTACATGGGTCTTAGCTAGTATTTTATATATATATATATATATATATATATATATATATATAAAGTTACTTAAGGAAAACATACTTACTTTGGCCATGATGCCTAAAAAAGCTTTGCATAAGACAACAGATTTGATTGGTTCTTGCTAACCTTGTTTCGAATAATAGGATTATTCTTCAAGCGTAATGGTTATGCAAACTAACAAGACATTATTCTATCACTATATAGGATAATTAAGATAACTAGAAAACAAAGATTCTTCCTGAATAGAAGCAATAGTATCATGATGAACTACGGTACTCCAATGTGTTTGCTGGTTATCTTGTAACTTTTATGATTGTTTTATTAGTTTTAGATATTGGAATTAAAAAAACTGTCCCCCTTTTTCTCAAACTTTATATAAACATATTGATTCATATAGACATTATTTCTACTACAAATATTCTTATACATGTTCTATTGAGTTCTGGAGACTTCCTTTTCATACAAAAATTGACTTCAATCCATAAATGATAATTTTTTAAGGTTAAAATTCAAACTTAAGGCCATGGAGAATGAGACAATTTGAAAAAAAAAAAGAGGTAAGCCAATTCCAATCCAGAATCTTAGCTAAAAGAATTGAAAATGTATTGCCACTGAAGAATGGCAAGAGAAACTCTATGAAATGGGACTTGTTCCAGAGACCAGCTGACTTTGAAGCAACCTCTCCAGTATGCTAGACTACTGGTCTTAGGAATGAGAGGTCAAATACAAAGGATTTGTATCAACCTTTGACTTCAAAAATTTAATGAATTAATGACAATAGATTAAAGATAAACATTTACATGAGATTAATTCACTGATGAGTATATAATGAATTGTATGACTGATTTTAAAGGTTGATTTTAAGTGTACATAATGTGCAGGGCTGATTTTAAGTCAATTAGATTTTTTCAAATTGAGCTTGTGAAAGAAGTTTTTCAAGACTAAAATAGATCAAAACATCTCTGGTAACAATTTCACTAGAGATAGTTCCAATAAGAATTTGGCAATATTATCTATAGAAAATGTTACCTTTTGAAATGGTTTTGTAGGGTGAAGGGCCCCACTAGCAATTTTCTTATTGTACCCCACACTTCCTATCACCAATCCCGAATATGTGCATATACAGTTTAATTGAAATAGCATGTGTATATTCATACATAGGTTGATTTTTTTTTTTTTTTTTTTTTTTTTTTTTTTTTCCTAAAACTGAATTCTTTGATAAAAATTTAGCATTTACTTATATACGTGCAATTAATATTTTGGCATGATTGGAAACACAAAGAGAAATGCTTGACTCGCAAAAAAAATGAATTCAAAACTATTCTAGTGCTGATGAAAAATCAAACCTGTCGCCAGTCATTGTTCTAAATAAAACTCAATTATACATGAGCATTTTTCTTTTATTAATTTATTTTTTATTATAACTATTTATTATCCATGATGCAATGCATAGTTTATTTAGCAAATATAAGAGACTCTCATTTAGTATAACACCTGACTAAACATAGACTCACCACTCTTAAAAAAAACTATGAACTACATCCTTTATTGAATCCACGGGAGTCGCCTATTCTGATTACATTAGCTATAATCAGGCACAAGTGTTAGGTATTACTTTGTTACTCGCCTGTAGTCAGGATTGAACCTGCAACTTCCAGATGATTCTCATTAGAAGCTTAGGGAACCAACACCTATGACTGTTAAGCTATGTGACCTACTGGACAGTTTAAAGTAAATTTTTGGGACTTATAAACTTAATGTTCTTAACTAAGATTATTGCCCAGTCAGCTGGGGCTGTAGAATACACCGACTGCTTCTCTGCAGAGGGGGTAACCCCCCCCCAACGAGTGTTCTGGATTTGACACTAAACAATCTGATGGTGAGGTTCCAGTAATACTGGAGCTTTGATGAATGCGGAGTACCCATTCATTGCCATTGCTCCCAGGTCCACTCTGGCTTGGCGTGGTAGCACTTGATAAGGGTCCTATCTATGGGTTAAATAGAACTAAACTATGGTTTGAGTTTACTGTTTTTTGCATTTAAACTGCATATTTATGATCAACTGAATTGTTTGAATTAGAACTATTTGACTAAACTGAATTGCTTGAAATTGAAATGTTTTTGACAAATAAACTGTACTTACATTTCAATTGCATGCTTATGCTAAACTGAATTGTTTGAAATGGAACTGTTTTTGACATTGAAACTCTACTTACACTGAACTGAATTGTTTAATATGGAACTGTTTTGACTGTGTAAACAAAATCTGTAATAATACTAAACTGAATTAGCTGAATTAGAACTGTTTTGATTAAACTAAATAGCTTGAAATGGAAATGTTTTTAACAAACTGTACTCATGCTAAACTGAATTGTTTGAAATAGAACTGATTATTTGCATAAAAATGGATTTAGCGTTAAATAACCTACAAAGGTTGATATGCCATAAAACCCAACCAACCTTGACTAGGATTACTACTATTATGTATGATTTTTTTTAACTGTGCTCATATTCAAGATTAGCCGAAAGGATCCAAAAGATATGTAGTCCATATGACATCAGGACAGTATTCACAAGTGGTTCAACTCTCTGGAGATATCTCTTCTAGGTCAAGCCACCAATAGAATTCAACATGATCAAGAACCGTGTTTACTTCATCCCTTGCAGTTGTGGTAAAATATACAAAGGCGAGACAGGTCGCCCACTAAAAATAAGGCTAGATGAACCGGAGGGCAGTAGTACAAGGTGAGATTGAAAAGTCGGGTATGGCAGAGCATATATGGAAGGAAAAGGGAAACCATCTGCACTTATGGGATGAAGTTGAAATAATTGATAAAGCTAAACGTTGGAGGATTAGACGCCTTGAGGAATCGGCACATTTTAGGCGGGCTGCAATAACCTGCTGAGTAGACCAAGTGTAGAGATGAATACAATATGGAAACAGATAATTAAAGATTAGGTATAAAAAAAAATCTGAATATGAGCACAGGTAAAAAAATCATACATAATAGTAGTAATCCTAGTCAAGTAAGAACATTAAGTTTATAAATCTCAAAAATTCACTCTGAATTGTCCAGCAGGACACATAGCATAACAGTTATAGGCATTGGTTCCCTAAGCTTCTAAGGAGACAATCATCTGGAGGTTGCAGGTTCAACCCTGACTATAGTTTAAAGTTCTGTGTAGGTTCCCGAGTTCGACAAACACCTGAAGAAGGCTGGAGGACATATCGTCCAAAATGTTGCGAAAATAACAATAAAGATGACAATTGTCTGAAAACCCTTCATGATAAAAATTGAAACTGTACTTAGGCTAAACTGAATTGTTTGAATTAGAACTGTTTGACTAAACTGAATAGCTTTAAATAGAAATGTTTTTGACAATTAAACTTTGTACTCATGCTAAACTGAATTGTTTGAAATAGAACTGATTATTTGTATAAAAATGGATTTGGCATTAAATAACCTACAAAGGTTGATATGCCATAAAACTCAAACACCCAACCAAAAGTGAATGTCAACCAATTATAATTCTAATCTACTAGAAGTATTTGTGGTGTAATGGTTAGCGTTGTAGGAAATAGACACAGCGAACCAAGTTCAAATCCTGGATAAGGCTGTTTGCATTTCACATAGCACCTTTAAAAAGGAATGAACCCAACTATTCTCCCTCCAACAATGGGTAAATAGTAGGACAGACTAAGTGCTTTATCTTTGGTATGACAACCAGTCTAGGAGAAGGAAAACTCTGAATTTAAACCTATTAAACTTCACTTAAAAATTTACCTTTCGTCACATCCTGCTCATGCGGAGTGGTTGGTAAGTGTATATAATACTAATCTACAATGCGGCTGATAGACTATTTATTTTTTCATCAAAATGAATACATATATGATAGTGGGATATGTAGAGGGACAAACCTTCTATTTTTACTTTTGGTAAATTTCCTTTTTTTTTTTACTTTTGATTAATTCAATTTGTTCCATTTTATTGTATTTCATGGGTAAATACAATGAATTGTATTATAAATATTGTTAAAATAGAACAGATAAAAGCAAGATTCAAAGTTTTTCATATTTATAAACAAAAATTGCAGATATAACTTCTATTTATCCAACATTATGCTCTCAAACATTTTGTATGATTTTCATTTTGTGTGTGTGTGTTGTCAATCATCTCAGGTACACCTTTCCCATGCCAATGTGTTGATAAATTTATTTCTTATGAAACAAAAAACCTTCCTCATGTTCTGTTGTGTGAGTTAATTTTCTATAATCTCTGTCACCTCTCAAGAGACAACAGGTCTTTAAAACCAACCAATTTAAATTTTACTAACATTCTTAGTCAGAATGGTTTTTTAAATTTATATAGAATTGGATTATTTCTTTTCAATTTCTAATCTTGGAGTGAAAGCAACTGTAATATTAGAGTATACAATACATTCACTCAACCAAAGTTTTTGGAAAATATTGGTCATTAAACTTGTTCTTCCATAGAAAAGTAGTTTGAGACCCCTGCTCTCAAACATATCTCTATTTCTAACCAAGTTATGAACATATTAAAACATTTCAAAGACTTTTTATGTACTTCATAATACAATTGAATAAAAGAATAGAAAATAATCTTTTCTGTGTCCTGGGTATTGACACTAAACTGCATCTAATGGTGAGGCTCCAGTTTTGGACTTCTATGTGAGGAGTTGCTCCTTCCCTGCTACTACTTCCAGGTCCACTCTGACTCAGATTGGTAGTACCTATTAGGGTCCCAACTATGGATCAAATAAATCTGAAAATTTTGTATTACTTGAAATCATAACTGTATTACTTGAAATCATAACTGTGTATTACTTGAAATCATAACTGTGTCCAAAATTATTTGTATTAGGAATAGTTACTTGAAGCTCTAATTGTTTATAAAAGATTACTATTAGTTATTTGAAACCATATTACTTAAAATACTAAAAACAATTGTACACAAATTATTAACATGAGGTGGAATACATATATAACTGTATAATATATATATATATATATATGTGTGTGTGTTTAACTTCTAATTGCAACAGTTCAGAGTGTCAGCACTTCCCCCTGTAAGATCAATTCTCCTCTAACCAAAATTGTGTGTTTCAAGTAGAATCTTCTACAATGCCAAACTTGCTTCTGATTGGTTGAAACAGTCTTATTTAAATTGAACCAACCTACAATTTGTCATAGGAAGATCCCAGGTTCAATTCCTGACAAGTCACAAACCAACATATACTTTCTGAAGGGTATGAGCACTTAAAATATATATATATATATATATATATAACTGTATAAATAGAATTGTTGCTGAAGAATTGTTTACAGAGGATTGTAGTATTAGTTACTTGAAACCATATGATTGCTTATTAAGAGAAAATTGCATTAAATAGCCCAACAAGTGTTGACATGTCATAAAACCAATCAGCCAGACTAATCTCTGTTCATCTGTTATATTAATTTTGTCCCCTAATATATTATAACCCTATTGGTGGGGCTTAGAATATGCTAACTACAGCTCCCATTAGGAGTAAGACCCCCATCAAAGGGTATGACTTAAAACTGCATTTGATAGTGAGGCTCTAGTTCTAGAGATCTATTAAATATAGAGTACCACTTCATTGCCATTACTCCTAGGTCCACTCTGACCTAGAGTAGTAGTACCTGTTAGAATCCCATCTATAGGTCAAATGGATTTGTTTAAAAATTATTCATATGTAAATGAACAATGTGATTCCTTTACCTTTAGGCATGAAATAACCTTTGACAGTTTGATTGATTTTAATGGCATATCAATCTAATATATTTCATTTACTCATAAGTTGAAAACAAATGTAATAACCATTATTGTACAGAAATATGTACATATGTATTCATTTTAACCATTTTTTTTTTTTCAGTTTGATGAAAAGGTAATTGCTGAGCGAATATTTCGAGGAAAGAAGGAGTCCTATCCATTCAGCATCAAAGAATTCTTTGTCAAAGATAGACTTGGTAAGTAAGGACTTTTTCCTTACTGATGCATATATGCAGAAAAAGTCTAGAGGAGAAAAAGCAAAATAGGATATTACACAGTCAAAAGAAGATATCTTGGTGGTTTCATAGGACAATGTAGAACTTCACTTGCTGTAATTTGGTCACTTCACCCTTGGACCAAGAATCAGCTACCCAAGATCTAGCCAAGGATCTATAAACTATAAGCTTGTGTGCCATCACCCTATTTCAAAACATAAGAAAGACTTGTTTGAAAACCTAACTTTATGCAGTGAAGTGGCTGATTTAATGCATCCTGTTATCCATTGTCTTTAACAACACTTGACATCTTCAGTTCTTAAAACATTGGTATTGTAACTAAGTATGAAATGTTTACCTGTTTAGAATTTGTCTTTTAACCTTTGTCTCTCAATAACAATTTCTTTAAAAACAAAAATGTTTACCTACAAATCATATATATAAATAAAAGCAATATTTGGCATTAAATAACCCATAAGGATTGATATGTCATTAAACACCAATCAACCAACCTGCTCAAAGATTGAGTGTGTGGGAAAGGTGAAATTCCAAAATGTAAGCTAATTTTTTCTAACCAATCTATGATGAATATAAAAAATGTAGTCTTAAATAATTAATTTAAGACTACATTTTCTATAAAACAAAATTTTGAAACAATGGTGGATTTTTGCCTATAAATCTTAAACAATGAATTGTAAAATCAATATTCTATCATTGTATTGATCAACCTATGCTTAAATAATTTTTAATTTATTTTTAAATATCAAATATAAGTTGTTGTTTTTTTCCTGATGATTATGATCTAAACAAATCTTCAAATTTCATCTATTTTCTTTTTTAGCCTCTCACTATGAAGCCATGATGAAAGCTTTCATCAATGAATCAATAAACAAAGAAGAAATTCTGGTAAGTTAAATATAAATGGAAATTGTCTTTTTAAAATAAACTCCCCGTCTACACTGGGTATGAGATCAAGTTTTGGTTCATTACTGGTTTATCCATAAAATTATTTCTTTATACTGAAGGTGAACAAGTTTTATTGTACATGAATGCTTGTACATTCATATTAGGGCATATAGCCCAGAATTTGGGAGAGAGGGGAAGAAAGGTGAATGGTTATCATTAACTTTGGTTTATCTTAGCTAGTCTTATTCATTGACCCATTCATACTTAAATATATTTACTAAAATTCCTTGTAACCTGCTTACACTAATATATCTTATGTTATCAGCCCAATTTAAAATAAAAATAAAAAAAACAATGAACAAGTGATATTTACCACAAGTTGAATTGGGGAAAAAAATAAACATAAGATCCCTAAAAGAAAATAGTCGCTAAATAAAATTGCCCCCTTTTCCCTGTTTCTAATAAAGATTGTGGGCTGTTTTCTGGACCAAGAAACAAGCCAGTCTGTCTCTATATGGAAGTGGCTTCTAACTAATGGAAGGTGAGAAAATAGTGTTTCTGTAAGTATGTATTTACCCAACCCCTCCACCATGAGCAGGATGTGACATAAGGTCAATTTTTACTCTGAGTTGGTTGAAAAGTTCATAAACTGACTGATACTCCCATGGAATATAACCAAATGAGGTTTATTTTTCAACAGTCTCTGTTCCAGTTCACACACTTTTCTATGGGTGTTACAATACATAGATCTCATTAGTAAAAAAAGGTTGTCAACAGCAGATATGTCATCATATGAACTTTTTGACCTACCCTCATATATATATATTGCCCAGTTGGCTGGGGCTGTAGAATACACCGACTGCACATCTGCAGAGAGGTAAGACCCCCCACCAATGAGTGTCCTTGATATGACACTAAACAATCTGATGGTGAGGTTCCAGTAATGCGGAGGCTTTGGGGAATGCAGAGCACCCCTTCATTGCCATTGCTCCCAGGTCCACTCTGGCCCAGCATGGTAGCACCTGAGGATCCTATCTATGGGTTAGATAGAACTAACGGCATACTTATGCTAAACTGAATTGTTTGACTAAACTGAATAGCTTGAAATAGAAATGTTTTGGACAATCAAAACGTACTTAGATTTAAACTGTGTACTTATGCTAAACTGAATTATTTAAAATGGAACTGTTTTTTGACATTGAAACTGTACTTACACTAAACTGATTTGTTTAATATAGAACTGTTTTGACATTTAACTGTGTGTAAACAAAATCTATACTTATACTAAACTGAATTAGCTGAATTAGAACTGTTTGACTAAACTAAATAGCTTGAAATAGAAATGTTTTTCACAATTAAACTGTACTTACATTTAAACTCCGTACTTATCCTAAACTGAATTGTTTGAAATAGAACTATTCTAATAAAAATGGATCTTGTGTTAAATAACCTACGAAAGTTGATATGCCATAAAATCCAAACAACTAACTTACCCTCATATAGCTGGTTTGAATTCAGTTTTTCTTCTAGATTGGTTGCTATATCAAGATTAAAGAGCCTAGTTTACCATAATATTTTATCCATAGCTAAGAGAAGAATTGTTGGATTCATGCCTTTCCCAAGGATATTGTTTATATATATATATATATAAAGAATGGGATGATTGTTATATATTGACCCTCGATCGAGCTGTCAATCAAGAGATGCACCTGTGTAAATAAGCAGAAGAACAGCGGAAGCAGGTGGGTATTAGAAAATAATACAACCGGGTGCCTGGACGGTTTGAGTCCGTTGGAGACATGATGCCGCTGTGAGAACCAGCAGCAGACAGAGGGCTTTGGGCCCCCAGTGTCATGGGCGAGGAAGAACTTGGGTCAATATAGCAATCCGTCCTTGTCTCCACTCATTTCTCACACACAACAAACATCACCTTTTTCGAAAATAAAGTGTGAGAGATTTATATAAAGAAGTGTATTCATTCGTTATTGAAGTCGTCATTATCAGTTGATTATGTTCCCGTGTAGATGCATATGTGCAGTTGTATGTGCTATGTAAAATACAAACAACATCATGAAGGATTTGAACTTGAGTTGCCATCCTGGACATAACCATGAAGGCTGCCTTGTTATTAAAGAAAAATAAGATGTGGAGACTAATTTGGTGGAGTCTTTATATATTCATTAACATTCCACTCTTTTATAAGCTTCATTAGATAATAATTTTGAAAAATTTTTAACTTTAGGAAACAGAAGGCTACAACTTTGGAGAGATTATCCTCAAAAGTTAATCAAACTTTAAATGAACAATAGACATAATTTCACTTGAAAGTTGAAGGATTAACTAACTGTAATGTGAATGCAACAACAAATATAAGTTTTAAAAAAACTTGAGATTTTCAGATGAAGACCAATTCAAAGATAAAAACAAGTGAAACCTAAAACTATGCATAAATTTGAAGCAACCATTTAAATTGTAATTAACAGATTAATTAATCATGTTTGTTTGTTTTTTTTTGTTTTTTTTTTTGTTTTTTTTTAATTTAAAAAATAAAAATATAATAAATAAAGGAGTATGCTGAATATTTAACTTTAATCTTCTAAGAATTGATAATTATATCCGGTGTATTTAGAAACTGTAATGAAATTTGTCAAGTTTTCATAAGTTTTCTCTTTTGTAATTTATCTCTTCAAGTTTTCTTGCTTTTACTTTAAAGGAAGAATAAGAGACCAAAATATTTGGTGTAAAATGGTTTTGATACATTGCAGTAAAAATTGAGAAACATAATCTTAAAATTCAGTTCTGAATTAAAGTTACCCCTGTTGGTGGGGCTTAAAATAGGCTGACTGTATCCTTAGAAGGGTAAAACCCCCACCCCAGGAGTATCTTAGGTATAACACTTACTACATCTGATGGTGAGGATCCTATTCTGGAGATCTAGGGAGTGTTGAGTATTCCTTCATTGCCAATATTCCCAAGTCCACTCTGACCTGGAGTGGTAGTACCTGTTAGGGTTCCATCTATGGGTCAAATAGATGTGTTTAAAAATCATTTGTATTTGATAGGACTGCGTACAAAAAATCTCTTATGAAGTTAACTACATGAAAATGTAAATATGAATGAACAACGAATGTGATTCCCTAACATGTAATAACCTTTAATGGATTGACACTCCATTAAAATCAATCATATATTCAGGAAAAAAAGTTAGCATAGTAAATTAGTCACAAACTGCTATTAGTAATTGCCTTTTACTTGTTTCATTTATTCATTTAAAGCGTCTTTTTCTTTTTTTATTGCAAAGTATGCAACACCTGTAATGAAGTATGATCGACATGGCTACAAGTCACGTAATCGGATCCTTATTGTGTCTGACCAAGCTCTCTATGTCCTAAATGAAAAAGATTTCAAAGTGAAAGATAAAATAACCTATTCCCAGTTGAAACGTGAGTATTACTTTAAATTTTTGGTGGTTTAAATATTCTAATTTTTAGTAGTTCAATTATTATGTATGTTATAAAAATTTGGAACATGAAGTTTTAATCTTAAAACATTTTAAGATTACAAATATGAAATTCAGGTGTTATTAGATTTTAATTATTATATTTAATTATAAATAATTTTACAAATGATTATAACATACAAGTTCAGATTTTATTAGATTTAGGTGTAAAAGATTACAATTACATCAAGACTAAAGAGTCTTGTCTGTTTTACTATTTACCAAGAAGTGGTGGAAAAAAATGGATTCGTGCCTTTCACAAGAGCATTTAGTGCAAAGTAAACAGTCTCATCCAGAATTTTAACTTTGTCAGTTATTTCATTAGTTGTCTAGATTTTATTATTGAAAATTTTTAATTTACAATGCCTCAGTAAGTCTACTGCAAAACTTCATTAAAAATCATTGCATAAAACACAATATTAATGTATCATTTTAAAATGATGAATTATTCTTACATTATTGAAAGAATTATTTGGACAACTGAACTCTGTTGTTCACACAATATTTTAACTGGTATATTCTCCAGCCTTCTTCAGTTGTAATATGTAACCTCCATAAGGAAAGACGCCTGTTTTGGCCTCTTCTAAATTGGCATAAAGCAAAGTATAGATAGTAGTAAGTTGTGTGAACACTTTGTCTGCTACAACCCAAATAGGGTAGAAGAGAGGTTCTGAAACTTTATACAAAAACCTTAAAGGCCAGGAAAAAGAAGAGACAAATAGGATGGGTAAACTTGCTGAGCAGAGTAAAACATGAGGCAAGTATAAAGAAGGAATTCTCTTTCACCCTTGCCTCACTCAGCTTTGCCTCTCGATATGAGCTATCATCATCAAGGAGCGTCCTTTGATTCTCTCACACCAACTGTCCCTATTGGCCATTGCTCTTGGTAGGTCCTCTAGACAGCAACCTGTGTCTACACAAAACCGGTGTATATAAGTTTTTGCTTGTCAGCTAACATTAGAGTATCCATATGTAGAGGTACATAGTAATTTACTAAGCTTTTTGCGTAGATATTGAACAAAGGGTACATAGTAGATTGTCACTTATGAGTTTGTCCTTACTTCTCCAGTACTTCTCAGCATACCTTGCTCATCTTATTTTGATGGTTTCTAAGATGGGAGGTAAGTGGTTGTACAGCTGTTTTGTAAGGTGCCGCTTCCAGGACTTGTTCAGAATAGTTTGCAGCAAACTTGTGTAGCTTCCATCTAGCATTTTCTTCAAGCATTTTGTTAGTCCAAGTGGTGCTGTGATGCAGTAGTATTAACACATCTACAGCTTTTTAGCTTCATATTTGAGTTTTCTGATTTTGACCCATCTAAATATTAACCAGGCTTATCAGTGCTTAACTTTAGTCATTTGATGTGACTTGACATAAGTCACCTTTCCATGATAGTTTTTAGAGGTGGGTTCCATTTCTATTTACCATGGCTTAAGATGTGCCAACTACAAGTGAACAGCCACTTACCTCCCATTTTACAGACCATCCAAGTTAGACAAACAAGAAATACAGAGCACTGATGGAGAAGTTAAGACAAACTCATGAACAGTGTTCACATATGGACACCTTCATATGGACATGCCAGTGTTGGCTGACCAGCAAAGATTTACATTCATCAGCAGTTTAGAAGACCTACCAGGAATGATGGATGATAGGGATGGATGGCGAGAGAGTCAGACTACAAGCAAGTAACAATACAGGAATACTTAACACTTGTACCTGGTTATGGTTAACGGAATCAGAACAGCCCCCCCCCGGATTCAATAAAGGACGTAGTTCAAAGTTCCATGAAGGTTCCTGAATTCGACAAACACCTGAAGAAGACCGGCGGACTTATCGGCTGAAACGTTGTAGAAGTAACAAAGATGAAGACAATAGTCCAAAAACCCTTAATGATAAAAATCACCAAGCTTCATCTCAGAAATTTAGACAACTAGTATAACTGTGAATTATTTGTATCAGGAATAGTTACTTGAAGCTCTAATTATTTACCAACTTAAAACCTATAATTGTTTGACATACCATAAAACCAATAACATTTTTATTTTTCAAGACTTTTAACTAACAATAAATTTGTGTTCCTTATCTAATTTTGCATGTATCTTATAAAAATCAATGTAAAACGAAGTGGTTTCTGATTATACACAAATAAGTTTCAGCATATAATATTACCATCATTTTACATTTAATAATTATACGCGTAATAGGTCTGTTCATACAGTATTATTTTCCTTTCAAAAATTTCCTTACAGGTGTGATGGTTAGCCCTTTGACAGATGGAATATTTGTTGCCATTGTATCAACTGAAGAGAATGGTACCAAGGTATTTATCAAAATTCTTTGTTTTATTTCTCAAACTGATGACTCATTTCAATAAAAATCAAAATTACAGGATTAATCTCATTCAAATCTGGGATTGTCAAAAATTTTTTCCGTTTTTGGTTATGATTCACACCTCAAACTATTTATACAGTGTTTCATTTTCCTTAAAAACATATTTTGTCATTGAAAATATGTGCTTTCTATAATAATAAAAATAGTTACTTTCTGTGTTTAGAACACAAACAGTTTTAATGACATTAGTGAAATTTATTATTACACTAATGAAGTTTATTACATTAATAAGAACAGAAAAAGTCTTAGTTTTTCCAGACTTTTCTCTGAATTTTGATATCGGTATTTGCCCTCAACCTGGGGGGGAAAAGTAGCAGTGTAAAAGTTAGTGTTTGAACATATAGAAAGTTCCCTTCTCATTACACTCAGAATATGATAAAAACTTTTTTTATTTTGCTAAAAATTAAAGGTCATTCATTACTAGAGTATGTACTCTTGTTGTATATAAATTATTAGTATCAGGAATACTTGGAACAGTATAACAGTGTGTGAATTATTTGTATCAATTGTTTGTAAATGATTATCATTAGTTACTTAAAACCATTAAATTACTTGTAAAACCAAATCATTATTAAATGAAAATCATTGGTCATAATGCACACTTCCTTTTGGTGTATTTATACAGTTTCATTTTCCTTAAAATCATATTTTGTCATTGACTATATACACTTTCTAAGATAATCATATACCATATTGTTATGGGGTCAAAATGAAGACATGCAGACGTAGGTTAAAACAAATATATTGCAATAACAGAACAAATATAAAGAATACAGATGTTATACAAAAGTTAGGAATGTTCTTCCAGTACTTTCAGACACCTTGGATGTTATCTCTCCGAGTGTCAAGTAGAGTCGGTGTATATTGAGGAGGAATAGTCCATTACCATGTAGTTAGGTGCCATAACGCATATATAAATTCTTCTTTTTACTGAGTTAAAACTGACTTAGTTTTTTTACAATGTTTTTAAGACCATTTTTTTTTTTTTTTTTACTCCTAACTTTTTGTTTAGAACACAAAACATTTTAATGATCAGCCCACGACAAACTTTATTATACTAATAAAGTTTAGTACACTGATGAAAATAGAGAAAAGTTGGTAAAAACTAAGTTTTTACAAAGTTTTCTCTGAATTTTCATACCATTATTTACTGGAGGAAAAGTAGCAGTGGGCACACATGATCATACTGCTTTTCTTTTCTTTCTTTCTTTTTTTTTTTTTTTTTTTTTTTTTTTTTTTTTTTTTTTTAAGTAAATTCCTTTTGGTGTGGCATATTTGGTAACAAATTTAATGACTGAAATACATTTTTGATCATAAAATTAAAAAAAAAAAAACTTGCTTCAAATCTTGTGATTGCTAAGATATATAATACTGAAATGACTTAATTTGAGTTCAGCAACTATTGAAATATCCTGCTTTGAAGGGAAAAAATATCTCACAAATTCTCTTTCAACCTTTCCCCACCCCATTTTATGGTTTTCTCATAGAAAGCGTCACTGTCTTAATGACAGTAATTGTTGGTTGGTGTTTTATGGCCTGTCAACTCTTGAGGGTTATTTAATGCCAAATCCTGTTATATATAATGTGATAGCGATAGCATATACGCAAATATACTAACATTTAGAAGTACACTAACTTAGGCACACATATACACAAACAAAATCCCCTTCAAACAAAAAATTAACCATATTAATTGGTCTTTTTTGTAAACCCTTCACTCTGTCTGATGAATGCATAAAGCATGAAACTCAGGGTCTGTGAGCCTATTATGTAATGTGTGTTGTGTATAGGTGTGTAATTTATAAGGGAATAATTTATAAGAAACTTCATTTTTAAATGAGTTATTGTTCATTTGTTTGCACACAGTTATGGTTTCAAGTATTGCTATATAATACTAATAATTCAACTTAACATCATTTGTTTGCATACAGTTTTAAGTATTACTATTTATCATTAGGGGGTGTCCTCGTGGTGTAATGGTTAAAGCGATGGACTGCGGAATCGTAAGCAAGTTCGTACTCCAGTCGTGCTATTACGTTCACTTTCGGGCAAATACCCTTGGGAAAGGTATGAACCCCCTTATCCTCCTAGCTATGGGTTAAATGGCACCACTACTGTTCTTCTAGGAGAATAGCATTGGCATTAAATAACCTACAAAGGTTGATATGCCATTAAACAAAGAAACCTATTTATCATTAGTAATTCTCTTTATCAAATATTTCTAATTTAATACTAATCATTTGTTTGTACACAAATAGTTTCAAGTATTTCTGTCTAACATTAATAATTCTATTTGATACTAATCATTTGTTTGTAGACAGTTAAATGGTTTTAAGTATTACTATTTAACATTAGTAATTCTATCCATCAAATATTCTTATTTGATACAAATAATTTGCACACAGCTGTATAGTTCCAGATAATGAATAATAATAACCATCCTTAGTAAAAGATTGAACAGTTCTATTTGAATAACGATAATGTAACTATTTTTATTATTATAAGAATAGTAGGATTTTACCGAATTTTAATGCTGCAGACTTTGGGAATAAGTAATACCTGATGTTTTTTCTGTATAATGTTCTGCAATAAATATCTTAGTATCTTTGATTTAGAATCAAATTAACTTTTTCTTTTTTAATTTTTATTTCAATAATAAATCAAATATAATATAATATACATAATAGGATGAACTTTCATTGTGATCAAATTAACTGAAATATACTATATAACAATGATAAGCTAGGATTTTGATATTTAAAAAATTCTGTACTTATATTTTTGTCATTATTCTCAGCTCATTTTACTTGTATACTTTTAAAAAGATTGGATCTTTTTACAATTCCTATCTCAAGATTTAATTCTTTATAATTTATTGCCAACTACAACCATAATGGGTTTTTTTTTTGTTGTTTTCAAGTAAAGATAACAGGATTTTACTATTTTTTAAAAATTATTATATAAAAGAATAATATCACCTTTATGGCAGTAATTTTATATATAATTTCACATGTTCACCATCCCTGTCAAAATTCATGGAATCTGCAATATTAAGAAATGTCATTATTTCTAGAGGAGTACCTTTAACCAGCCTATTGGCTTAGTAGGTAGTGTTTACCAATGGCCTGGGAGACTGGGGTTCAATCCCAGGTCAAGTCATACCAGAGACTCAAAAAAAAATGGTACTTGTTGCCATATTGCTTAGCACTCAGCATTATAAAGTATTGATCAAGGGTAAAGTGGAGCAATCCGGAGGAAGGAGTAGCACCCTTCCTTACACCTCAGTGTAGCAGCAAATGAAAAGGGAGCCTTTGGGGTACCCTTGACTGTGGTTGCTAACTTACTTTTACCTTTATTAGAAAAGCAGAGTTGATATTATGGTGAGCACCTGGGTAAGACAGGATTGACAAGGATGATGAAAAACCAAAATGGATATTATTAGGTATTATTTATAACCAAACTCTACAGCATTAAAAATTTGTCACCAAAAACATGAATATGTAGCTGTCCAAAAATGAGTACACTCCTTATATATATTCATGCAATTTTATTTTTGGTTACAAAAATTCTGCAGTTATATTTTTAGTTGCTGTAGATTTTGGGAATAAGTAGTATCTAATAATATCCATTTTGTTTGCATAATGTTCCACTAGAAATGATATAATCCAAGTATCTTTGATTGACCATAAAATCAACTTGTTATACAAAAAGGATTTGATATTATTGACTGTACTGCATCGAAAGTTCTTTATTTTTTCCACACGACCTCTAAAATGAGATATATATATATATATATATATATATATATATATATATATATATATATATATAATCTGTTTATATGTTTATATACAACTAAATACTAATGCACAATACAGTACTAATATAGGAAAAAGTAATAAAATAATTGTATTGTATATGCAAATTCGGGTTCATGTTTTTCATAAGAATTTTGTATTTAAATGAATTAAGAAAAAAAGAAATTATGAACATGATTTTTTTTTTTTTTGCCTTTTGTTATACCCACCATCATATTGCAATTGTTTGGTTTGTACCTGCTGCTGTGTATGCCTAACCCTCATTCACTTCTTTCTTCACTGCTTCACTTATGCACCTCAGTCAGGAGGGGATGATGATGACCCAGACTACGATAAGGTAAAATTAAACCCAAAAATACAAGTCTGCAATGTTGTAAGAAAAGGGGGTAAAAAAAAAAAATAAAGCTAGATAAGGAAAGATTTGATATGTAATATTTCTCTCTCTCATATATATACACACACACACAATCAACAGTACTTGGTAACTGCTAGTTTCTCACCTTTGAGTTTGTGTGAGAAACTGACTGTTACCAAGCATTGTTGACTCTGTTTACACTCTCCAAATTTGAATATATGCTCTATCAACAATATTAAACAATTATTTATAAATATGTTACTAGCCATTGGCCTAATGAGTCGAGTGTTTGCCAATGGTCCGGGAGACTCGGGTTCAATTCTAGATCGAGTCATACCAAAGACTCAAAAAATGGTACTTGATACCACCTTACTTAGCACTATAAGGTAAGGATTAAAGGTAAAGTAGAGCAATCCAGGGAAAAGAGTTGCATCCTCCCCTACACCTTGGTGTAGTAACTAATAAAAAAGGAGCCTTCAGGTCACCCTCGACGAAGGTCGCCAACTTTACTTATTTATTAATATAGCAAACTATATCATCAATAATTATCATGTTTGATTAAATAGGACAGACACTTTGTCTATTCTATCTTAGATCTGTTCAAATTTTTGCATGTATAATTTGATTTTTTTTATGGAATTAATTTAGGACAATGCCATATTTTTCCCTAAGTACTTTTGGCCCCAAGAGGAGCCATCTTCAAGGGAGCAAATGATAAAATGACAATGATGAATTATATACATCTATATAAAGAGTTGGAGAAAATCAAATGACTCTTACAAGAACATAAATGGATCCAAGATGGGATAGGCAAATTCGAAGTGTCGGTCCTATTGAATCAAATATATCTAAAAGAGAAACGTATGTAATGTTTCAAAAAATTGGATATTGAGATTTACTTAAGATTTTGTAATCTTATAACTTGACCAATTCTCATTTTAAATGATCTCAGATTAACAGCATGTGTTGAAAGAAGTCAAAATACTGTGTTTAAATTGTTCTGCATTTTTTAGTAAAATGCATTTTTGTACCTGAAAAGAAAATATAAAACATAGAATTATAAGTTGTTTCTACCCAAGCTGTTAAAATTTGAGATCATTTAAATAAGAATTGGTAAAGATTTCAAAATATCAGTTTTTCTTAAGTATTCTGTATATCCTAGTAACACTAGACTTAGAGAATAACTTGCAAAATTTTGGGATATAGATGTCAAATTCAACAAGTGTTGAATTACATTTACTTATATATATGTTAAACATTTCATTAAAATATTTAGTTAGGTCTGTCCCATAATAGTTGTTACATATAAATTCTGTATTCTAAGTGTATGTATTCAAACATATCTGCCAGAGGCAGGATGTGACAATTTATAAGCAGAGTATGTATTTACCCAACCCCTCCACCTCAGACAGGATGAGAGACAAGGTCAATTTTTAAGCAAAGTACAGTTGGTTTGAATTAAGAGTTTTCCTTCTCCTAGACTGCTTTCCTAACCAAGGCTAAAGGATGATCTTACTGGGGATGGCGAACACCTTTCCCAAGACCATCAGCTCAAAATGAAATGCAAACAGTCCCATCAAGGATGTTAACTTGGGTTGTCAATTCTATTTCAACAATTACTATTATGTTAAATATGTAAAAATAACAACTAGTATGGGACAGAAATAGTAATATACATTTTAATATCATTCAATAATACTATTTTTTTATAAAACAGAAACACTTTATTTTCTTATGTGTTAGCTACCCAACTGAAGTATCAGAGGTTTTACATCTAATACAGGTTAATTCATTTTTATAAAGAACTTTTCAATCTCTTTAGATCACTAATGGTATAAGATTTTTGTTGGGAAGTTTTTTTGTCTGAATCACAGGTCTCTAATAGTACCTTTATTTTATAAGATGTAATGACTTGTATAATATTACTATCAATTATTTGTGCATGTTATATTTTTATTATATAATGCGTATGCTACTATTCAGGACAATGTTGTGATAATTATGTACAAACTTAATGGCTTTGCTTATTTTCTGTTAATGTGACTTAAGTGTTGTCATTCTTTTCTAAACACCATTCTGCTCTGCACTGTTTCAATTTATGTATGTTTCTCTCTACATTTTCTTTATAAATCTTGCTTCACTTTCGATATATATATCACACACTCATACACACACACACACACACACACACATATATATATATATATATATATATATATATATATATATATATATATATATATATATATCACACACTCATACATATGTATATATATATCACACACTCATACATATGTATATATATATATCACACACTCATACATACATACATATATATATATATCACATACTCATACATACATATATATATATCACACACTCA